>PVIC010014232.1:0-36916 GCA_004025085.1 Thryonomys swinderianus
TCTTAGGAAGATCTTTCTGGCTAAGTACATTTTTGTTGTAATGTCCAGAAAGAGGGGGATTTAGGCCACTTTCTCCAGGCTTGGGCTCCATCCCCTACTTCCCAGAAGCACAAGGAATACCTAAAGTGTGGGCTGAGTCCAACAAAAGCCATGATCAAATCTTTAAAGTCCTTGAAAACTCAAATTAGTTCATTTCTATTTCATTTTCCCAAGCCCCCTGCTTCTAATGGTATCCATCTACATAGCAAGTATAATCAGTGAGACGAAATTAAACATCCCTAACCTCTGCCCTTCTAATCAATCACAAATCTTGTCTGGGAAGAGCAGGCTGAAGAGGAAAAGTCTGCTCAGGCCAGCTCTGGTCTGTTCTGTGAGTCTGCACAGAGGGAGAATTCAAACCCCAGCCAGAGCTGACATATGAGTCACTTCTGGTGACTGCCTGTCTGCACTGGAGACTTAAAGTAGATGCTGATATGAAGAAAAAACAAATACAGCTCAATTTTGAATGACAGGAAAGAAGTGGGGTTAGAGGTCTCTGAAGATGCTGGAGTCTAGACATTGCTATGGAAGGGCTGTGTTGTCCTTGTTACTGCGGCCTTTTGTGTGGAAGGCCTCAAGTGCTGGAAAGAGACATACCTGAGTTCAAATTCTGCCTCTGGTACTTGACAAATACAGAATTTTGGATGAGCATTTGATCCACTTCAAGCTTCAATTTCTATATATGTACGACAGTTCCAAAAGGACTTCTCAAGGACAAAGGGGGATCTTTAACCAAAGGTTAAATCTTAACCTGGACTCGTTCCTTTCTCAAAAGATCAGGCAAGGGCCAGCCAGGGCTTCTCAGTGCTGTAGGTTCATTGGCTGTTTCTAGTTAAGTGAAACTGCCTGTACTTTAGGGAGGTTAGCCACACAAATGCAGAAACTCTCTTGACCTGGCGTGGTTTCTGAATAACTCCAACCTGTCTCCTGATACTCCCTTGAGGCTGGGGCCCTGAGATGCTGAGTTCTCAGTATCAGCCCCAATGGATATCAAAGATAATCGCTTCCACTGTGTGGCTTGTGTGACTGGGGTGAAGCAGTCCTGCCATGTTCAGTGTTCAAATAGGTGGAAGACAGAAATAGGAGCCAGGTGACTTGACCCATCCTGTCCACACTGAGTGCAGGAATGTATGGGGAGTCCTAGCCCAAAACAAGTGCCCTGGCTGTGAAATGTGACCTCATATTATAATTCTTCAAGCTTATGTGCATCTTCTCTGAAGAATACCTATCATTAGAACAAACTCAGACAGGGTAGGTCTTCCATACCATATGCAAACTGCTTCATTCGGTTACTGTTCCTTTGTAGGAAAAACAAACTGAGAATATCCCATATGGAAAATGGGAATTTTATATAATGTTTTTGTTATCTGCCACTGAAAAGTATGAGTGTGGTATTCCTAAAACACCTCATGGAACATACTCTGTTGGGTGAAAGGAGGTCCTATGGCTTAAGGGTAATGTTCCTGACTGCGGGACTTTTCAGCTTGAATATGCTAGTTCTTACACTGAATTTTTAGGAAGGTGATATAATTCCCATATTCTGATTTATTTGGCCACGAACCTTTTCACAGGACCTTGGGGAAACTAACCTCCTCTAGAACATGCTTGGCAGAACCCAGATTCAAAAAAAATCCTTAATAAATACTAACCCCTTTATTTGTGCAGAACACTTTACACTGCACCCCCAGTGAGTTTTGGATACCATCTTATGCAGTAGGGTTTTCTTGAGGGACAGAGGAGAGGGCTTATTTCAGGTTGAAGAAAACAAGGGCGATGGCATCCTGGGAGAGTGTTAGGGTTTATAGTGAATGCACCCCAAAGACTCATGTTCTCATAGGCAGGACTTCTGGGAGGTGATTGGACCACGGGTGTGATACTCATCACTGGGTTAATCCACTGATAAGTTTACACTTAGTGCCACTTGGAAAGTGAAGCCTGGTTGGAAGAGATGGGTAACTGAAAGAAATGGGGGTGTGGACTAAAAGTGTGTATCTCCTTTTGCCATCCCTGACCTCTCTCTGCCTTCTGCCTGCCGTGACATAATCCATTTCTTCTTCACCATGCCCCTTGGCTATGCTGGGACCAGCCACTTATGGACTGAAACCATTACAAACTATGAGCCAGCATAAACCTCTCTTTCCTGACAAATAAAGTAACTAAGACAAGCAGCATGGGCTTTCTCCAGGCCCTTTACTCTGTCTCGTGTGCGCCCAGGAGACAAGGCCTGCATCTCCTTTGGACGCTCACCCACCTCCTCAGCTCCCCTCACTGACTGGACTGAAGGGCTCTTGTGGAGGCCCCGCCTGCCATCTGTGGCTCTCTGGCCAGCAGGAGGCCCAGACAGGTACTTTCCTGCTTCCTGTCACAGGACCATGGCATGACTGATGCCTGGTGAGAGGGACTGAGCTCAGCCTGGCCTCGAGCCACAAAGCAGGATTTTCACCTTTCTATCTATCCCTCGAACCCAAGATGCCTAGGATCAATGGTACTTTTGATTATCCAAATATACCAAAGTATGCTACCACCATGTGTTGCCTCTCTTAGGATAAATCTGCTTTTCAAAGGAACTGCTGTCTGATGGTGGGGTTCCAGGCTTTCTGAAGATTGAGAAGACATGGACCCAAAGACATCACGGGCCCAGTGGAAAAGTGGAGCTGCAGAACCTAAGCTTAGGCCCCTGGTGCAGCACCTTGCCCAGGGCAGTGGTTGAGAAGGCATATCGATGTCGAATGGACCTGTGCTCAGTGATGTGTTCCATAGCACAAGCCTGAAGGTCAGAGGGCCCAGAGCAGCTGAACTTTTGCAAACAGCTGTGTGTGGTATGCTCAGGGGAAGGTACAAATTGGAGGGTGACATTTCTCTACACACATAGTGTTGGAGAACTAATGTGCTGTCCAAAGGAGTGTCTTCCTCATGAAGGGTGGTCAGCAATCAGTGGTCAGGGACTGTTTCTAGGCAAAACAGTCCACTGTCACTTAACAGAAACTAATGAAAAAAAAAAACAAAATAAATCAACAAACAACAAAGCTGCACAAAAACAATGATAAACACCATGTAGGCAGTTACTTTCTCTATCCATGAGTTAAATTTGACAGCTCTAGAAAGAAAGGGAAATAGATACAAAGGATTTCAACACATGGGAGTGATTTTGTTTTTCCCTTTAATGCCAGGTTTCAAAGAGAGAAGACTATAGCTGTCACTGTTATACATTCAGCAGAAAACCATCCAGGCACTTTGAATGGGCTCCATCAGGAGTGGGAGGGTTTCCATGCCGACTCCAGAGGTTGGCAGAGACTTCTGTATGCTCTGCTGGCCTCCCACGCTGTCATCACTTCTTTTTGAACACTTGGCGACACACCTGGTCACCACAGGTCAGCTCCTGCAATGTCAGAAAGGGAGTGAGTGGCTAACAAGCCCAGCCTGCCTTCTGCCCAGTGCCCAGCTCTCTTGGTGCCTTGGGTGGGGCTTGGGTCTGAATAAAGGGTACACTTAGTCTTCCTGGGGAAAGTGGGTCTTAGACCCTAATAGCTGGCATGCCCCACAGGAAGTGGTAATTTGATTTTGACACTTGAATTGGGCTTGAACAACTATAAAAGTGAAAAATGTAAAGAAATGACTCTCTTGGGTTGGATTTTTCCTACTCCTGTGATTTTAGAAATGGTTGCCTAATTTATAAAAGGCAGCAAGGTCATGAGGAAGAGAAGGATCTAGCACAGAGGAGTGTTAGGAAGTAAGGGCCTAGAAAGATGTTTGGTGGTGAATTCTCCCACCTGTGGGCTTTCTGAGCTCTGGTGACTACAGTAGCAGCTGGCAGCGGCACAGGCAATGACAGGGTGTGAGCTGCAGGACGGCTCCCCAGGTCGCCTGTGCAGCTGGCAGGGTCTGGCTTCTCATCCAGACAGAAAGGACCCCAGGCTTTATTTGCATCTCACTGACGCTTGAAGGAGAAAGGTGGGCATGGGCAAGACTACCACACTCCCAGCAGTTGCCGATGAATCCATTGTCCTAGCTGTGAGTACCACTGGAGATAGTACTACTACAATTTAAAAAAAAAATCATCATCCAAACTAGAGCAAGTAGGGAAAACTGTCAGTACAAAGTTCAGTGAGTGCTTTCCATATACCATCATCTGACACTGCCTCTGAAATGAAGATATCAGATGAACCAAGCTTGGCTTCGAAGGGCACCAAAATGACCTGGATCCTGACAACATGCCTGACTCCGTAACTGAAAGGATGAATGAAGGCAGGAAGATCCACTCATTAAATGAGCCATTTATTTAACAAATGAATGGCTGAATTCAGGAAGGACTGAAAAAAAGTTCACTATTAGAATGCTGGGCCCATGAGTTGCCTTGAAGAGAGGAGGAATGAAAAATTAAGCTGTCTAGAACCAGATTTAGTTGTTTAAAGATATTAGCCATGGCTCTTATTATCCTGTTCTAATACCAAATTAACCTAAAATATTTTCGGGTCAGGTAGATATACCTCATGATGACAGATTAATGTCCCAGGCCCAGCTGCCCACTCCCTGCATCCAACCCTGCCTGGCCCTACCAGGCTCATAACCTGAGGGAAAGCCTGGTCTTACCCTCTTCCGGGCATCTTAATTCTGTGACTCACATTTCTCCCCAGCTGATCTTTAACGGGTTCCCTGAATTTCTCCTTGGGTCTTGGCTTCCTAGCTCAGCATTTTAAACTTTCTTTTTAATTGTAGCTGTTCACAGAAACAGCCATATAGATTTCTTCTTGGAGTCCCCCGAGCCAGATGGGAATGGCTTTCTGACTATATGACCACATACATTTGGCTGGAGCTCAGGAAAGGAGGAGCGCAGCCATTTTGCCTGTCTCAGCACCTGGCTAGGTGACTGCAGCAGCGCGGGTAAGCACCGTGGAAGGGGCTGGGTGGGCCTAAGACTTACCAGATACAGCTTGTTGTCCTCAACCCACTGTCTCCAGCCGCGGTTCTCCTTCTCTCCCTTCTGCACACACACGAGGACGTCACCTTCCCAGGTGACCAGCGTCTGCAAGGGCAGGTTCCCAGGTAAATGAAACTTCTGGTTGGTGCGACTCCACCACAAGCCTCGGCCTGTAGCTGCGACCCCTGCGGCCATGGCCTGGCTTCTGACCCAAGGTCCTTTCAGTTTCATTTTCACTGGGCCAGGAGCTTTCCCATCTCATTTTCCACAAACATCCTCAGCCTCAGTTTGTCCAGGATCACTCAGTTGGTTGTCTTTTAAGGAATTCTATTCTACCAGTTGAACATAATGTAAAGATAGCATTTCAAATCGGTGAAAGATGGTGCACTTGACTATTAACAGTGTAAACTTTTCTGAAGGGGAAAATATCGGTCAGATAAATAGATAAGTACAAACTGGGAAAAAGAATTGTAGCATTTCAGCAAAGACTCAGTGTCCTTATATATAAAGGAATCTTGTTAATCAAGAAGGAAAAGATCATTAATCAAATAGGACAAAGTATATGAACAGCAGATTACAAGGGGAAAGCCTCCTGGAAGGTGAATCTTTTTATTTTATTTTATTTTATTTATTTTATTTTATTTTTTCTTTCTTTCTTTTCTTTTTTTTTTTGAGACAAGGTCTTGCTTTGTAGTTTGGGCTGGCACTGAGCTCACTATGTAGTCCAGGTAAGCCTTGAACTCAGCAATCCTCCTGTCTCTGCCTCCTGAGTGCTGGGATTTCAAACGTGAGCCACCACGCCCGGCTTATTTTATTTTTTGAAACAAGGTTTCACTTTGTAGTTCAGGCTGGCCCTGAGCTCACTATGCAGCCCAGGCAAGCCTCGAACTCACAACAATCTTCCTGCCTCTGCCTCCTGAGTGCTGGGTTTATAGGCGTGAGCCATCACGCCCAGCCTTGTGGTGTGTGGTACTGATCGCTGGTGGGTGTGAGTCACCACACCTGGCATTGTGGTCTGTGGTGATGGGGATTGAACTTGGGACCTTGCGCTTGCAAGGCAGACACAGGAACCACTGAGCTAAAACCCTGGCCTAGAAGGTGAATTTTAAACCCAAGAAAAGTATCTGTTCATATTCACAATAAAATAAATGCTATTAAGACTACTCTTCAGATATAATTCATCATGTGGTCGAAGACCAAACACTTCGCTGATTCACTGAGTTGGAGTGAGGGTGGAGAAGCACGTACAAGGCAGGCGGGAATATACATCTTTTTAGAGAATAATTTTGTATTGCCTTTCAAGATACAAAAGTGTGTATATTCTTTGACACAGAATTTTCCTTCTGGGAACTTTTTCTGCAAGACTCCTATTGTGGGAACTATACTCTGGAGGATGGGAATAAAGGCAGGGAAGCATCTGGTTCGTCAGGGAGCCACCCGGCTGGCTCTAGGGCCAGCCTTCTCCTAAAGAAGCAGGAGGCCGACCTGCTCCTGCTCCTCTGCTTCTTCCAGACAGTCATGCTAGTTGGTTAGCAACATCAGAAAAGTATCAAAAATCACCTTGGACTACCAAGCTGGGTAGACCAGCAGTTTGGAGATGTCCCCAAAACACTGTAACTCAGGATCACTCAAACTCCTGTGTCTTTATTTACTAAACTTCTACTTCGAAACCTCTTCTTCTGTTCCAACTACCCTTCTAATACCTGCTTTGAGAGAGTCTGCATGACCCCCAGGTGGCCCTCCAGGGCCACCCAGCTCTGTGCCCTGGGTTTGCTCATGTAACTCCTGAGATGATGGTGTCATTTCCATCCAGGAAGTACTTGTGTGTGCTGTCCTTCCTCGGGAAGACCTGAATGCCAGTCGCTCTTTTTTCCAAGTAGGCACAAACCATTTTATGCTTCTGTGAACCATATTAAGCTATGGACCAGGTGTTTACTTTTCTTTATATCTTGTAAACCCAGTTGGTGATAGACGGACCTGTGGGTTTTCCTCTATTCTCTTTGTGCACTTGGGCTGGCTTTTTAGTACAAATCTGTTTTCTACAGATTGTTAAATCCACCTACTTTTAAAATAATATTTGACCTTGACCGTATTATATACTTTATGTGGAATTTTATTTCCCCTCATTTTACTCCCCAGTGCATCACAGCATTGTTTGTTACAGCAAAGGACTGGAGGCTTCATAAATTCTGTCAGTGGGTAGCTGCTTAAATATGGGGTGGTTCTTCCCTGTTACGCAGTCATTGAAAGAATATGGCCACAGTATATTGTTTGAGTTTTTTAAAAAGTAAGGTGCAGAGCCATGTACATAAAACATGGAGGTTACGTGGTGAGTATATAGACATGCACATGTTTGTACATGTTCTCCACAAGGAAGTGAAGAAACCATTTGTAGTGATTTTCCCTCATTAGGGATCAAGCCAGGGGGCCAGGGTGGGGGAGAAATCTCACTTTTTGCTGTTTAAAATGTTTTACCATCTGCACATATTTATATCCCCCAAGCAAACATAAAAGTAAAATTCTATGTATTTTCTAAAAGAAAAAAATGTCTCTTCTCTCTTCAGGGTCACCCGTGGCCTCACATCTCTGAAGGACTTAGAGCAGTTCACATCGCAGACTGCTCTCCTCAGTCTTCTGGGAGGGAGACATGCCCGTCACTGGCCTTGGACTCTGAAGTCCCCCGGCAGATGAGAGGACTGTATCCTCAGCTGGGTGGGACCGGACCTTCTCTGCTCCTGTCGCAGGCCGCCTTGCGCCCGCTGGATCCCTACTGCACACTGCTGAATGGAGGTCCACCTGTCTCGGCAGACGGTGAGTTCCACAGAGAGGAGACAGCTTCACTGTCCCTCTCTACACCACCACCCTCGGCACGGTGTCTGGCTCTGCTGAATGAGTCTTCTGTGGATGGTTTGTTGAAGCAGAATCTTGAGGTAAAGCCACCTGTCTTCTTGCATTAGAGGAGGTCCCAGCAGAGTACATGTATACCCATCAAAATGGACACGACACCGTGCTTGCCCATTTATTTACCTGTCTTCCCATAAGGCTCGGAGTCCCTGGGGGGCAGGAAAGGGGATCTGAGTTGTCATTTTATCTCTAGCTCCTGATAATGCCCGGCATGTAGTAGGCAATTAGCAAATTTCGTAGAAAGAAGGAAGGAGAAAAAAAGTTAGTGCGTGGGGTCTGCCCTAATATTTTATTTTATTAACTTACATTGGCCAGCAAGATGAAAACTTATTCTGACCCTAAAGTAAATTGGTTACCAGTGAATCATGGTAATACTTAAAACTATAGCCTTATTCCTATGTGAAACAGATAAGGAGAAGCAGAAAGAAGAGGAAGATTAAGTGAACTAAATTCTGTAATTCAATTTTCTTTTAGTTGGTGCCCTTCATACGGTGTCAGAAGAGGTTTTGAAAACACATTCAACTGGTCTAAAAGATCCCGAGGTTGAGGAAGTGGATATGGGTGAGGAAAGCCATTGGTTCTGAGGGAGGGGGCCAAGAGGGAGGGCGCTGACTTGCGTGGAATCAAAGAACGAAATCACCTACCCCCCCACCCCCACAGTGTCCAAAGTTAACTCCCACCTAACATCCCTTTGTGGTGAACTAGATACGGTTTCTGTGTCAGTGTTCAATTTGTAATTGGTAAGTGCACTATGGGATGGCTGAGAGAATACGGTATCCTAGTTCTTTGAAAGTATATACTGGATTATTTTGGAGTAATGCATCAGATTGTTCAGAAAAAGAAAAAAAAATATATGGAAGAAAACACGTGTAAATGATAAGCAAATGGAACAAAATATTAATAATAGATGATTCTTGGCGGAGAGTACAGATGTTCCTTGTTATATTCTTGTAGTTTTTCTATATAAAATTGAATCACTCCCCAACGATTTCTCTAAAAAAGGAAAACAACTGCTCTTTAAATTAAGAGCATTGAGGGGCATTATGAAATGCTTGGAGGCTCCTCGCCCCTGCTGCTGTCCTTATACAAGTGTTCCTCCAGCCCTTGTGGGCCAGCCCTCTCCTCTGGCAGTCCCGTGTGCTGCGCCCTGAGGGGGCAGCATCTCCCTGCCGACCTGGGTGCTTCCCTCTCTTCCTGACACTCATACTGCACAGTACTGGCTCTAACCACCACTGTCCACACCTGTGTTTAAGGTCTCTCTCTAAGTCAACTAAGTTACCCAGCCTGGGTTTGAACTTGCAGTCCTCTTGCCTCAGCCTCCAGAATGCTGGGATTACAGGTGTGTACCATGATGCTCAGATATTTATTGACTTTTTTGATTCAAACACAATTCACAAATCATAAAATTCGCCCTCTTAAATTACACAAGGTTGTGCAACCATTGTTACATTCCTTATCCCACAAAGAAACCTTGTACCTATTAGCAGTACTACTCATTCCCTCTGTCACTTATCCCTCACAAATACTTTCCATCTTTATGAATTTGCCTATTTTACATATTTCAGATAAATCATTCAATATGTGGCCTTTTGTATGTAGTTTCTCTCAGTGTGTTTTCCAGATTCATCCATGTTGTCACATGAGTCAGTATTTCGTTTCCTTTCATAGCTCCTTGGTACTATGTATTCCATTGCATAGAAATCAATTATATTTTATTTCAGTGTAGCTTGCATATTTTTGAAAGTGGCTTTCAACCTTCTTAGAAACAAATCAGGATAGGACTTTAGAATATATACGACCCACAGAAAGGAAAAAGAAGGTTTCCAGGTCCCTCAAAAAAGTGTCAATCCTAAGGCAAATGTGGAGCAAATGCTCCTGCTCTAGGCTGGCTTAGAGCTAGGCATGTAAGGGTTCTGTGAGTGTAGCCCTAGTGTAGCCCGTATACATCCCTTCTCCAAGCTCATCAGTGGGTAGATTTTCAGAGGCCCTGAGGGTAATGGAAAGTTTGAGAAGTGGAGCTCTGGAGAACAAAGACATGAGGAGTAAGAAGTACCACACACATATATACACCTATGTATGCACACACACACACACACACACACACACATGCGGGGGCACACTTAGGCATGCCACCAGAGTTAAATTAATCAGTAAAACATACTCACTCCAGGTGTACCTCCTAGCTGAAGGAATCTAGCCCTATGATGGAAAATATTCCTGGTGGCACCTGCTTTGCACTGTAGTTTTCATGGGACTGGACCAGGTAGGCAAACCATGTTGGAAATGGAGATGTCCCATCTCACCAGTCATGTGTGTGTGTGTGTGTGTGTGTGTTAACCTTGGCTTTCTGCTGTGGACAAAGGAAACAAACCATGGAAATGAGGGTTCTTTCTCTCTGCAGGGCTAACTGTTGCTCTGGAAGAGAGGAAGGAGAAAGGGAGGTGCAGAGGCTAAAGAAGGGCGGGTGTGTACAGGTAGAGTCCTCTGAGGGCCAGGCAAGGCTCGAACATGACTGATTTCAGGAAGAGCAAGTTCTGTAGCACCAAGAACAAGTCAGAGAGGACAGGCCTGCTTTTCAAGAGTCCACGCCCCAAAGGGAAAGGCAAGGGAAAATGAGTCACTTTGAACTGATTAGGTTGGAATGGCTGAGTGATACAAAATCCAGAGACAAATTTTCCTCTCAGTTCTGGTCTGGTGAGCTGGATTCGCAGCCATGGCTCAGAAGAGGCTTATTGATCCATCATCATGTCCTCAGGAAAAGATTTCTACAAGGTGATATTCCAAGGTCTGGAAGTTTATGCTCTCTTATGATAGGGCTGTTCCGTTGGAAGAACTTGCAAAGTGCTTTCCAAGCCCTCTCTTTTTCCTTAACAAGGAGCAGTAAAAGTAATTCAACTTGATGACTGAAGTTATCAATACTGCAGGACAACTTGACTGAAAAATGTGTCCTACTGCCTTGGCTTTAGAGTCCACCATGATGTTTTCTTTCCACCCCAGGAGAGGAGCCTGAGTTTGTGTTCCTTGCTATAGCAGGCTGAGACTTTGAAAGAGCTCCTGAGAGCACAGGGCGGTGACCTGCCCTTGGGAGGAGTGAGCTCTCAGGGAAAGGGAGGGGCAGTGTGGAGACCTGCTTGGTTGTGTCTCCCAAGGGACCTGGAGGTAGGCACACAAAGCTGGGGACAAAATACTCAGCTCTTACCTTCTTTATCTTGGGACTCAGACAGAGGTTCTGTTGGCTGCTTTGGGGCAGAGGGAAAGGTGGCTATAAATATCACCTCCCCCATATATGTTGCTTGGGCATGGGCAGTGCCAGTCATTGGCAACCATGAGTCATGGCAAACCAGTAACTCTTCCAAGTCTCACGGACAATGTGATTTCTACATACAGATCACATGGATGCTTGAGTTGGATTGTATACCACTACGATTGGATTTCTTTGTATTCTTGTTTGGGGGAATTGCTCAGGCATCATTTTATCTGGAAAACCAAAGATGGTATGTGGGAGTGTGAATCGGTGATACCACTCAGTGATGAAGAGGGAGAGAAGCGCTCTCTCTCTCTCTCTCTCTCTCTCCTTCTTCTTCTTCCTCTCCCTCCCTCCCTCCCTCTCTCCTTCTCTCTCTGTCTCTGTCTCTCTCTTCTTGCTGCTTATCAGCCTCTGCCTTATTTACAAACAGTGCCTTTCGATAAGGGTCTGCTATTTCCATAAACCCACGTACGTGGACTGTGAGATAATTCTTCCCTCTCTGCTTGCTTCCAGGGTTCCACATATCCAAATAGAGTAGTTTCCCTCATCTACAGAGGCTATGTCCCAAAATCCCTGGTGGATGCACAGACCTCAGGTAGTACAGAAGTCTATACATGACATATATAATGAAGATGGTTGCTAAATGGTTAGTGGGTGGGTAATGTATGCAGGATAAGTACGCTGGACAAAGAAATGATTCATATTCTAGGCAGAATGCAGTGGACAGAGTGAGCCAGTCTACTAGAAAGGCATACTCAGAATGGCATATAATTTAAAACTTACTTCTTGTTTATTTATGGAATTTTCATTTTTATTTTTGGGTGTCAACTGACTCCAGGTAACTGAAACTATGGAAAGCAAACCCCTGGATAAGGGAGACATGCGACTCGTGCGACTAGAAGTCTGGCCTCCTGGTGCACACGGTCTTCCTAGATTCCAACCTGTGAGTTAGGACATGTTAGGATAGCAGCTACTAACTTACTGGAAACTCCTTTATTTATTAGAACTAGATAAACTACTTACTGGAAACTCCTTTATTTATTAGAACTAGATAAACTACTTACTGGAAACTCCTTTATTTATTAGAAGTAGATAAACTCGACTTCATTTAGTCTTCTGATTTTTGCTTGTTTTAATTTGCATGATGATTTAAAAAAACTTTTTAACCCAATTGGGATCACCTAAACATGAGATATTTCACATAACATTATCTGACACTGAAAGGAAAAAAAATAACCTGACAGCTTGCGGCTTCGTTCTGCTATGGCAGTGTATGGTGGGGCTGAGCAGCCTGTCTCTTCACATGAAGCAGCCTGTCCAGCTGGCACAGTCCTCATCCCTGTAGACGCCCCTCCACTTTGCCTTCTTTGCTCTGCCTGCCCAGCCAGGCAGTAGTAAATCCTGGAGAGGCTGAGACCTTTAGCGTCTCTCTTGCCTGCCTCTTCCTGCTCAGCTTTCAATAATTGTTCATTAAGACATTTCTGGTCCCCCTTTTCTGATATTTCCCAGGCAGTTTCTATCATTTTTTTCTTTTAACTGAGAAGCTAAGTAGCCTGTGCAAAGAGGATATAAAACCACCAGCTCAAGTCAGTACCTTAACTTCCCGGTTGTCCAGGCCCTTTGTGTGTTCATCAAACTCCACCCCGACAGTGAAATCCAAATCATAGTTGCGGAATGTGCTTTGGGTTTTTGTCTTGAAGTTATCACCGTCTTGATTAATAATTTTTGTCTGTTTCAAATGTATTGCGATCTTGCGGGTGGCAAAATCAATATCTGTTGGCAAAAGGAGTTACGGAGGTTATGATGTACTCAGTGAGATCCATTCATTCCAGTAACAAGGGCAAACACTCAGGACCAGGGACACAGATCATAGGCAACACTTCTTTGCTTAAGAAGAAATGAGAGCGTTGAGCAACTTCGTCAGTCACGAGGAACCTGAGGAGTCTCGTGGCATCTCCTTGGTACCCCGATCGGAGGGCGTCGGGGCAGGTGAGGCACAGCCACGAGCAGCCCCCACCTGTCCCTCTCTCCCCTTTCCTCACCTCTCCCCTCACTCTCTCTCCCTTTCTCTCTTTCCCTTCCTTCCTCTCCCCCATCTTTCTCTTTCCCTCCCTCCCTATGACAGCAGCTCTGTTCTCTGCAACATACCAGCTTTCTCTGAAGAGTTCATTTTAAGGATTTCATGGTTTAAAAGAAAAATACTTTGGAAATCACCAGTGTCAGTCATGGTTTAAGATGAAACTTTGCATAGAAGAGAGGAAAGCGGACTAATTTGCATTTTTTTCCCAAGATCGAGGGACTGAACCCAATACTCACTCCACTCATGAGCTTAAACTTCACCTCTTTTTTATTTTGAGGCAGAATTTCACTAAATTGCCTAGGCATGACTCAGCTTGCGATCTTTCTGCCTCAACCTTCTCTGTTTTCTGGGATTACAGGTGGAGAGCAACTTCCGTTTTTAAAGGAGATCGTAAGCTTCCTAAACTAGGTGATTCTGCTGCAGTTACAAGCCCCTGGATAGTCTTAAACATATTTTAGACAGTAAGCACTTGCTCGGAGATTTTCTTTTGTTGTTTTACTCTTGAGGCCATTATTACCCTTAGGCTATAATAGACTCAATTTCAGTGGTTTCTGAAAATGCTTTAGGTGGATTTTCTCATCAGTGAAAAAGAAAAGATTTAGATTGGCATCCAAAGATACTTGCATAATTCACAGGTGTAAATGTGAATTTACACCTGTGAATAATAATTGTTTACCTTTTAAATAACAATTTTAGGACAAATTAAGAGGTGCATACGAGGAACCCTCTATGCTCACCATCCAGATTCAACAATCATCAAGGGTTTGCCACATTTATCATAGCCACATCTTTTCTTTGCTTTCACACTTTAAAGCAAATCTTACTCATTTCTTAGCAATCATTAGTAAGTAAAAGGGAATACACTCTTCTGAGGGAACGTTCAGTTTCCAAAGGCATGCATGTCGCAGTAAGAAGCTCAGGGCTAACCTCTGGCTGTTCATATCATGTCACCCAAGCCAAAAAGTTGCTGTCCTGTGGAATAGATCTAGAATGGAGTAATTCTGGAACTTTTAGGTTTCTGTCCATACCATGAATATCATCAGGCCCTTAATCTTTAGGTGTATCATATTTGAGCACATTCATGCCTGTGAATTCTGCTAACATCTTTGGGTGCCAACCTAAATCTTTCAGTTTTTTTTTATATGCAGTATCCACCTAGAGGTTTGCAAACAACATAGAGATTGTTTCTATTATAGCCCAAGGGTAATAACAGCTTCAACAGTAAGAACAGTTCGCATTTACTGAATGCTGTTTCTCTGAGAAGTCCAGCCCTCTCTGAGGTGAGTGGCGGCTAAATTTCATCTTGTGCATTGTCTGGCATGGGATAAATATATGTGTTCATCAGAGAAGCCAGCAGGTAACAACAGTTCAGGTGCTCCTGTCAATTTGGAGAATTAACACCTTGCTGCTGTGCCCATGGTAAATCATCAATTTCCTCATCATCTCCCATTTCCTCTCTCATCTATTTCCTTTCTCATCCTGTCACTAATTCATTTTCCCACCCCAAACCAAGGAGAGAGCAGGCTGGCTGCTTAGACTTCGCTTGGGCCAGTAGATTGACCATGTTTACCAGCTCAACTTTATACGTCTGGTGAGCCCCAGTCATATGAAGTCAGATTTGAATGTAAGGTCGTGATTTTAAGGAACATTAACTAACCAGGAGGAAAAAAGATCATATACCTATATTTTAAACTGAAAAGAAAAATGAGTTCAAGTTGGCACAAATACCAAGGTCTTCCTTGCTTACCATTCCTACTATTTGTGAAATGCTTGATACGTCTAAGAAATCTTCAGTGGGTCCCGAAGTTTGCTGTCCACAAGGATCACTCAGGAAGCGAGAAAAATTAAAGATTTTTGGGTCCTACTATAGGTCCAGAGTCTCTGGATGGTAAAGCCTGGTGATATTAGATCTTGGATTTCCTCATAGGTTATTGAGAAAGATCTCTGTGGTTTAAAACATTTGATAGCCACTATTGAAGTCCCTGTGCCTCATGTCAGAGGTATGGGAGTAGATGTCTAGAGACACTAGGACTTGTGTGGACAGACACAACTGAAATAGTAGTTAGGGGCTCAGGGATTGAATGGGTACATAGAAGGATCAAATTAGGAGAAGAAAATAGTAGTTTTAAGTCTGGGTGACTAAGTTGCAATCCGAGGGTATGAAGGAAGACAGTGTTATGGTGCACATAGCAACTAAATGTACAGAGTGACTGTGGAGATCACGTGATGGGGAAACTTGAGGGTATTTGGGATGGTGGCTATGACATTCTTTGGAAACTACCAGAAATGCCCATGATAGAACCTCTCTTGGGAAGTAAAGTCTTACCTCATTCTCCAGACAAACACATGAGACAAATACTGTTTTCACCCCGTCAGCACTGAGGAAACTGGCCCAGAGAAGCTGCCTCACTTTCCCACTTGACAAGGATAAAGTAGTAGAGCTAGTCCTCGAACCGAAGTCAATCTCTGCCTCTAAGGCCATGCTGAGCTCCACAAGCGCTGGGAGAGCTAAGTTAAACCTCATCTTATTTCTGCATTGAATTACTTTTCACCATGCAGTAACTTCTGACTTGTTACATTTCCCCTGCATACACAGGACTTTTGGATCCAACTAGATAAGTCTCTACCTGAGACAGTCCACAGTTTCCAGGACTTTTGCTCATTGCCCCTTCAAAAAGCAATTGCTTTCATCCCTGGGCTCTCTCCAGTAAGTCAGGGCCAGGGCAGTCACGCTTATCCCCTGAACACTCTCTGACAGCTCATCTAGCTTCAGCTCATGGGAAGTTCACGAGCACTGTGGGGCCACACTGTCCGCAGGCCACAGGACATGAGGCCATGGCAAAGCTTCTCCACTGCTCTGTGCAGGGAGCAGCCATCATGCACGGAGGCCAGGGTTCGCCTCTCTGCCATGGGACTCAGGTCCACTAGAAAGGGTTGGTGGTCAATAAAAGGGCTCATGATGAACCGAGTTTGGAAGACAAGGAATTAAAACCAAGAGAAGTTGGATTCTGCACTGAAGATCCTCCTGGAGCTGTTATGTAGAGATGTTTTGCAACTCCAAGAGATGGATTCAGGATGCAGACTCCACAGTCTAGTGTGGCATAGAGCACCTCTGGGCGGAGCACTCCGCTTGCCAGGTGTTCTCTAAAACATGACATGGAAAGGACTGAAAAGAGCCTTTCTGAGGTGTTTATTTCAGCCCCATTGGCACTGAAATCATAGCCACTTGTCCTGTTTAATTTTTCTCCCTTTAAGGCTGGCCTACTTAGACATGACCAAGTGGTCAAATATTTCTGATTTTAAAAGGAGTCATTTTTCAAAATTACTAAAAACCACTAATGAATGTCTTCCATGTTCTAATTAATGTAAACTCGTGCTTGTGGGAGAGGAACTAGCAAGTGGCTAGCAGAGAACATTCCAACTCCTATTTTTCTCCTTCTTCCCTGGAGTCAGGTAACATTTCTGTGTCTAATTCTAGTCCCATGATGGGACACATGGGTTCAGATCAGGAGGTAGTGGAAGGTAGCAGTCATAATGAAGCTGTTGCTACCTGGGCCAGGTTATGAAGTTGGTGGTGAAAACAGCCTGTGACAGCGGCTCTATAATTGGGAGCGACCATCATCACAATGACTATTAAATTTTTTTTTTGAGACAGCGTCTCGCTTTGTAGTTCAGGCTGGCCCTGAGCTCACTATGGAGCCCAGGCAAACCTCGACCTCAGCAATCCTCCTGCCTGTGTCTGCCCGAGTGCTGGGATTATAGGCACGAGCCACCATGCCCGGCATAATGACTATTAATAAGTGTGAGCTCTCAGGCCGGTTTCCTCAGAGTCCCGTGTATTTTTCAGGTGTTTCTTGAGTCCTTGCTGCTCTCATGCTAGTTTTCCATGTTTCATGAGGCCCAACCTTAGCCTGGCCTTCGACAGTCTGTCTTGCCCTCTTATCCCCTTTCTTCCCTGACATTTAGGTTCCACAGTTACCTCCAGGAAATAGTACCTGGCGATTTCCCTGACTTTTTCATGCAATTGACTCTTCTGTTCCCTTTAGTCTCACCTCTGTGAAGACAAAGAAAAGGCTATTCCTTTTGTGCACAGTAGGTGCTTAATAGATATCATGGATTGGTTAAAGGAGGCAGCATGCATGGTCCAGGACAGTGGTTTTCGAAGTGAGTCCCCTTGCCCAACAGCAAGAAGGGGAGCTTGGAGCACGTCAGCACTATGAATTCTGGGACCACTTTGGAGCCACTGAGTAGAAGCTCTGCACATCAATTTCTTCCAAATGATTTTGTGCCAAAAAAAAAAAATCAAACTACTGGTATGAAAGAGTGAAGGTTGAAAGGCAGATCTGTTCCTCAGTTCCCAGCTATGAGCTCTTACAGAAGCTACTTTCCCTTTCTGTGTCCCACTTTTGTCATGATAAAGTGAGGAAAAGAACCATCGTGCATCAGTTCATGCATCAGTGCAGCTATCTGGCACTGCATGGAGCAGATCGAAGGGTGGCAGATCCTCTTCTCTACAGTGACAGCTTTCATGTGGGCTCTCTAAGCAGCCTGGTGGGACCCTGCCTGCTCAGATCAGCTTCCTCCCCCTATAGTTTGGCAGAAGTAGCTTCTGCTCTAGCCTTCTGTGCTCAAGTCCAAACTATGCTGTGCCATTCTGCTAGGGGGTCAAAGGTCATGCTTTAGCCAAAAGAAACAAAGAGAAAGGCTGAAGACAAAAGTCCAAAGGAAGAACAGGAAATTACAGAGAAATTTAGAACTGTATTATTCCTTAGCAATCAAATCTATTTCATTCTGTGGATGTGAAAATTGAGGCCCAGAGGATTTAAGTGGTGGTTCAGTCACCCAGCTAGAACAGGGCTCCCAACAACCAACTTTTCTACAAATAGAGGCTGCTTGTCATTCACAACAAAGCCTCCCTAACAGAAATGATTGCTTGTCCCTGGCTGCCTAGAAAAGTAGACCCCAGCTAAAAGTGTCGATTGCTGAGAAAACTGGTTTGTCCTGGCAACACCATCCCTAGTCAATCTTTCTGACCGGCGCCAGGGAATCTTATTAGGAACTCTATGCAAATAGAATCAAGCACCTCTTCTTCTCCAACTTGAAAAATGGCTTGGCCTCTTGGCCACCCCTTAGGATTTGCACAGCCCGCTTAATCATGCCACCTTTGCTCCACCCCAGGGAAGGGAGCCAGATACTCTGCTGGTGGATTCATTGTTGGATATTTCTAATCAAAAGGGTTTAACTGCAGCTGCAGATCACATGCACACATGCGTACACACACTATGAAAACAATTTCTCTTTGAACTTTGCAGAGAAAATTATTTTCTTGGTATGGCACTTTAACACCAGGGTTATCCAGTATGTTTTATCTGCTTTTCTGGATTAAAGACATTGCTGAGTGTGATTTATAGCCAGGTGAAATGAATTTCTATCTCAGAAGGAAAGGTCCAAAAGCAAGCTATTTCTGAATAATATATGTAGCTTATAGCTGCTGCAGAAAAAAAGCAACACTGAAGTGACTTTATTAAAGCATACTTTTCATAACTGCATTTTGAACAATGCAAGCCATAAAGGTGAAATATGAGTATGCTCCTCAACATTAAAATGCCTTTGTAATGTGCTTGTGAAAAAAAGGGCTAAAGTTGCAGGCTAAAAGGGCAGGTGCTCTTTGTAAATGAAGGAGCAGAGATGCACAAGTTTTCATCGTATGAAATCTGAGAACCATTTAAAATGCAGCTTCAGTGGGCTTCAAACCTGGACTCCTTAATTCTCACATCATTGGCACTCTCAGGCAATTCTGAGAAGCAGAGTGGAAGAGCAATCTTTTCCTTTTTTCCATACCATTTCCTCCTCCAGACAGCACATTTAGAGAGGAAGGAGCCTGGCCTCTGCCTGCCTCCCATGCTCACTCCCTCCTGGATAGCAGAGCCAAACTGGGGGCTACCGGCACCTCCCAGCCTTCTGAGTTTGGCCTCACCTCCCAACCATAGTCTGGTACTCACAGACTGGGTGTGGAGTGAGCTGGGATGCTGCCAACACAGGCAAGAGGGACCACAGGAAGGGACTGGGCTGAGAGTGTCACCTGTCTTTTGCTCCTCTCAGCAATTTCCCATTTGAAAGTGCCACCAGATTCTGGATGGTCTAAGCAAAGACTTTGGCAACATATGTATGTATAACTGTGCTGACTTGTCAGAACCAGTAGGAATCTAGACTGTGTGAAATAAATTCATCCATGGGCCAGAAATTTAGCTCAGTGGTTCTGGCACCTGCCTATCAAGTACAAGGTCCTGAGTTGGATCCCTGGGTAACCACATACAACAATACCAGGCGTGATGACTGATGCCACCAGCAATCAGTACCACATACCATGGTGCCGGGCATGGTGGCTCATGCCTATAATCCCAGCACTCGAGAGGCAGAGGCAGGAGGACTGCTGAGTTCGGGGATTGCCTGGGCTACATAGTGAGCTCAGGGCCAGCCTGAACTACAAAGCAAGACCTTGTCTCCAAAAATAAAAAATAAAATTAAATAAATTCATCCTTGCTTGGGTCTTCAGCATTCATTCAATCATCCATCCATTTACTTTTGCCCTGAATGACACTGTTGCAATGCTTCTGAGGGCCCCACCTATCTACTTTGGCTTCCTCCATTCAAATAAGCCTTTTCCAGAATGAAGCTCCTCCTTCCCAGCCTCCTTCGCAGCACCCTGCCTAGCACAGTGCTACAGAAATCGCCTGAATATTAGGAGAGGCAGACTGGACTCTCATTTACCAGTTACCTGTGATCCCTTGAAAATCCCTCTACTTCTCTGGGCTTCAGAAGCACAGTGAGCTGCTGAAATCAAAATATACAAAGCAGAATACTTAATGCATTCTCCCTGACTCCAGACTCCACCCACCAGCCCTTACTCCTTTATTGTCTTCCCCCATTTGGGCCTATAGGATCACCATTTTCCCAGTCTACACCTGCCGGCCGTCTTTGACTCTTCCATTTCCTCCCACTTCATGTTTACCCAAGCCCCTTCAGCTTTATTTTCAGAATTTATTCTGGGTGTGCCTGTCTTTTCTTGCTCTCTAGACATGCCCTTATGCTAGGCTATCACCATTTGCTGCCTGGAGAACACAGCATCTTCCTAGTGACCTTACTGCTTCCTGTCGTGCTCTCCCATGATTCATTCTCCACACTGGAGCCATAGTGAGCCTTCAAACATATGAAGAGGATCGATTCCATTTGCTTATCATAGGGCTGGTTGATGCGATCTCTGTCTGCCATTTCGCCTTCACGGTTTCCCTCAACTTCCTCTCATTTCCTGCTCTCCCAACACTCAGCCTTCCTGGGGTGTCCTCTGGGAAACATGAAGCCTTTGCACCTGTCCCCGCAGCAACACCTCTCCGCTGGAAGCCTTGACTTCACTGACATCTCCTCAGATGGCCTTCTCTGACTGCCCATCACTTTCTACCTCATCATTCTTGTTTACTTTCTTGATAGTGTTTACCCCTACCTAAAATTATCCCAAACTGTTCACTTCCTCCCCAGCTCCCCCATTAACATGTGAGGTCCTCATTCCTGATGTATCGCCAAAGCCCAGAACCCTCCCTGATGTGTGTCATAGGTGCCCAATACATTTGCCGAAAATCAAATCAATGAACATGGATTAATTAATATAAACCTCTAGTCCAGTGCTTATTCTCACTTAAAAATAACAGGTGTCCACACTTGCTGCTAGTGCTGGACTGCAAGCTCCTAAACATTTAGGGGATGCCAGGGTGTAGCTCAGTGGTAGAGCGCTTGCCTAGCGTGTTTGTGGACCTCAGTTGGGTTCCCAGCATCACGGAAACGAACAAGCAAACAAACAAAACAAACCCCCAAATCTAAAAGCAACCAGGATGGGTTTTGTCACATTGCAGATGTTCAGGAAATGTTTCCTGGCAGAAACCACTCAGGAGAGAGCTGCCTGAATCCTGTCCCTAAGGCAGCCTCTCTCCTGGTGGAGCTTCCAGAGCTCCACCAGAAACGTTTGCTGTCAGCGCTACTCTAAGTGAGTGTGATGGCCTCTATCTTCTCCGCGCACAACTTCTTCCCCAGAGCCCATCCTTGAGGGCTGAAGTCCCCGGGTGGTATACTAACTGCCTGTCACACTCTTCCTTTCCACACCTGTTGTCCTTCAGGTCTGGCAGGATAAGTTCTTCTGGTCTCTCAGTCCCTGCCCACAGGGCCATCCCCGACTCCATCTTTGCGTGGAGCACTGCTCAGTTTCCTGCAAAACCCCACCCAGAAATACTGAGGAAGCCTTCACTGACACATAGACTGCAGCTCCCTTTACATCCTACCTGTACTTCTTATGACTGTTGTTCTTTGTTACTTTAGCCCAGTGGCGGTGAACCTGTGGCATGCATTCTGCAGTGAGCTGTTCGTAATGTAGCTCAAATGGTTCACTGTAAGGGCATCTAACCCTTTGGGTCTCAAGTTATAGAACCACTCACTCCCCATCCATGGGAGACTTTATATATATGTGAGACAGGGTCTCGGTTTGTAGTTCAGGCTGGTCCTGAACTTACTATGTAGTCCAGGCAAACCTCGAACTCACAGCAATCCTCCTGCCTCTGCCTCCAGATGCTGGAATTACAGGCATGAGCCACCACGCCTGGTGAGATTATATTTTCTTAAATGTTTGCATCTCATTCTACACATTGTTTTTCCAATATGACTTTGACATTTTTCCCACTGAAGAAGCTGGGGGAGGGGTCCTCTGTTGCCACAGGTGGGGCTTGTACCTCTTGGACCAACACAGTGCAGCGGGTGTGACTCCTGGTGATCTGAGACCAGGTCATAAAAGGCTGTGCAGCTTCTGCCTCCCCATTCTTTGACACAGGCAGCATGCTGTGAAGTTAACCAGGCCACGTGGGGAAACCACATTAGATACTGACAGGCCCAGCTGAGGTCTCCGCCACAAGCCACACATGCATCTGGGTGAGGAAGCCCTTGAGAAGGCTTCAGCCCTGACCACTGGTTCAGTTGCACTGACAGAGAACCCTTCACTAGGAATCATCAGGGTGAACCTGCCGGAGCTTGGAGCTGTGAGAGATAATAGAAGATGGTACCGCATTTTGTGTACAATAACAGAATACAGATGCACCATTTGTGCACAGCTGTAATGGCCAGTTTGATCTTGCAAATACAAAGCAAGTCTGTGTCTGTTTCAGATGGCATAGTCCCTGCTCCCACCAGCAGCTCTGGCCCAAGAGCTGCCGGGTGAGTCCACACTAGGTAGGGTTCCTGGGCTCCCTCCCCACCTCCCTCCTGGCAAACATACTGCTGCCTCACATGACTGGGGCCTCCTCCTTATACCTGTCTTACCTGGCCTCCCTGTACCTCTCTGACTTGGCAGAAGGAACAGCTCAGGATGCATCAACTGTTAGGAGTTCACCAGCTGCTTTCTGCAATGTCAGAGAAGAGTTTTGAGCAGTGGTAGTGGGCCTATGGCATATGTGGGGCAGGTAGAGCCCGTCTGTTGGAGCCAGAGTGTAGAAGTTTTTTCTAAACTAAAACCTCACTATTGAGATTTAATAGCAATATCACTTTGTGATAAGTGGGATTTAAGTGACAGTTTGGACACTTGGTTTCTAAAAGGTTTGCCATCACTGCTGTAGAGCATTGAGAAACACCAGGGGCCCAAGAAGGCAGGGGAGGAAGTGCCACTGACCAAACTTTGGCACTCATTCTTCGAGCTCTTAATGACTGTGATAACTTGAGGCCACCCGAAGATTGTTGTTATGTGTCACTCTGCTGAGTCTGGCAGCTGAGTCACACGGAGAAGCCACTTGTGGAGTAAGTCACTGGGTGAGTGTCGCTCAGATCTGCATCTCAACACAGTCTCTTCTGCCCTAGTGAACCTAAAACCAGGTCCTCAGAGAAAGCCAACTCCCCGGTATGCAGGGTTAAAATCTAAGGAAGTGACTGCTCTTGGGGAATGGTGTTATACTTGGTGATATTTACACATCTCAGGATTTGCAGACCTCCACACAGACTCTTCCTAAATGGTAAAGGTCACAGTGTTCAGAAGGGCAAGAAAGGTAAGATTCACTAAAGTTTTAGTGTTCAGAAAGGAAGGGGCCTTGCACCCTGGGTGTGGGGCAAATTGTACAGATCTGGTGGGCTGCTTCAGTAGTTTAGAAGAGAAGTCACACCTGGGCTGCTCAGACTCACTTCCTTGAAACCTGTCTTCAGTCACTGCCATTCCCTGCTGATGCCCCCACTGTTAGGTGGGAGAACTCAAGTCCCTTATCTTAAGCATGGGAAGGAAGCTGTGGATTTCTGTAGGGACTGCATGGACTCGAGATGGGACAAACACCTGGGTCCCCGGAACACAGCTGTGGGCAAGGGCAGGTGGAAGTCAGGCACCCACCACCTCCACCCTCTGTTTAACCAGCATCCTTCCTACAGTATTCATCTCAGATGGCAAAATTTCAGCTCCTCTTCTGTATGCAGAGACCCTGATATGAAGATATCAAACAGTTGACTCATTAGAGTGAGGTCAGTGTATGATGGTAGGTGGACGTTTTGATCAATGCTATGAGATGAATTTCTAGTACTGAGAATTTGACCCATCTGAAACTTTATGTAGGGCAGACACATAATTATCTGTATCAGACTTTCAGCCCCTCACCCACACTGAAGATATGAATTGGTGTGAAAGAGTCTTGCAGAGAGAGCATTTCTTGGAGAAAGTTTATGACGTGCCCTAGATTATCCCATCCCTCTGGAGTAGAGAGGATGATGGGAATGCTTGCCTCCCACCTGAAGAGAGGAGTGTTAAGGGCTTTAGAAGCCTAACCTGTAGTGCCATAGACTAAACTGAGGTTGGATTTGGTACTAAAGCCATCATAGGCCTTTTCATTATTTAAACAAAAGCAGCGAAAGGCTCAAAATTGCTTTCTGATGTATTCTGTGAGTCCAGCTTGTTCAGCACCCTGCTGAAACCTTGAAAATTCCAAACAGCACTTGGCACAGTACTTTCAATTGTTCAAAAGCACAACCATATCCAACACTATCTACAGAAATTGGTGCTATTATCCCTATTTGGCAGATGAGGAGACTGAGGTTCTGAAAGGTTAAAAGGTTGTTTAAATTTACAGAATAAACCTGCTCCAACCCCGGTAATATTTTTTTTTTTTTTTTTTTTTTTTGCTTTTTTGGAGACAGGGTCTTGCTTTGTAGTTCAGGCTGGCCCTGAGCTCACTATGGTGCCCAGGCAAGCCGCCGCGAACTCAGCAATCCTCCTGTCTCTGCCTCTCGAGTGCTGGGATTACAGGTGTGAGCCACCATGCCCAGCATTATATGTGGTAACCGGGGATCGAACTCAGGTCCTTATGCTTGCGAGGCAGGCGCCGGAACCACTGAGCTAACCCTCCGGCCCAACCCCGGTAATATTGAGCCCTCTGGTTTGGCTACCTCATCCGTATGTTATTGTTCTGTATTAGTGGTGAGCAAAGAATCCAGTCTGCTACCCATGGATAGGTTCACAACTTCATTTCTATTGGCCACCATGATGTTGAAGATACAAGTGCAACCAGGAGCCCTGGTAGAAGAATTTTGGCCTCCTCCATCCTCCCCAAGCAGGAAAATTGTGATGACTACGGGGAAAAAGAAAGATAACTAGGTTGGAAACATGTTTAAATCAGATGAAGCAAGCTCTAAGCTCTGTAAATTGTGACAGAGATCACAGGTCTCTCTGTGAGACTTGCTAGCTGTTCCTTTTCTATGTTTCCATTACAAGTCAGACAAAGGAAAAAGCAGCAGACAGTGGTGGATGATGTCAGAACCTAATGGTCATCAAGGAGGAGGTGGTTGTAAGGCTGGAGAGGGTTGTCTTATTCCCTTAGGTGACTTTCTTCCCGTGTGTGTGTGTGTGTGTGTGTGTGTGTGTATGTGGTGGGAGAGCAGTGGCAGAGCATGTTATATATGTATATTATTCATTCAACATGTTTTTTTCTGAGCTGGGGGCTGTGTTGAAGATTTTCTAAATATAATTTCTTTTATTTTTACTTCTAATTTGCAGATAAGGAAATTTAACCTCAGAAATTTGTGCACTGCTACAAATAAAGAGTGAGGATTTGCATACCTGTCAGCTGAACTCCACAGTGGCACTATCTGGAGGACCAGATGACCTCTTCCCATCATCCCCTCCCCTCCCTTCTCCATATGCTCCTTACCCAAGGCCTTCATGTAGCCTTCAAAGTTGTCATTACTTTCCATCTCCCAGGTTCCATTCTGGTCTCTTGTCATGGTGACAGGCTCTGGCTTGGTGTGGGTGTATGGTAAATGTGAAGGAGCAAGCTGCAGGGTCAAAATGGGCTGGTTTTATATCTTGGTGACCAGGTTTATGCATCTGAAGACAAGATAAGATAGGATAAGAGACAAAGGTCATATGCACAGTCCAAGGGAACTTTGCTTTGTGGCAGCTGAGCACAAAGTCCTGGTGTGGCCAAGTGCATGTTGCCCAGTGACCTTTCCATACACAGAGCCCTGAAGCAGTGACTTTGGCCATGCACAGAGCCCTGAGGCAATGACCTTGGCCATACACAGAGCCCTGCAGCAGTTGGCTGGCTGGGCTCCCATTTGGAATACTCCATCCTAGTCCTTAAGAAAATAAACACGCACTGCAGGTAGGCAGCACTCGGTCACAAACCTGGAATCTGTGAAACAGGAAGACAGCACTTCTCACCAGGCTAGGAAAGCTGAGAAGGCACAAATAACACCTGTGGGAGAGCACCACTCTATTCATTATTTCCATCAGTATTTCACAGATAAGAAAGGCTCAAAGATGTTAAATCTCATGTCAAGTAATGATTCATGAGTGACTGGATCAGGATTCAGACCCAGGTCAGTTTGGCTACAGAGTTTTTTTTTTCTCCAGAATGTGCTGAAAGAGGATGGAGCCTGACTCGGAAGCCTGACTCTCCACTGCTTTTCTAAAGGTGTTCATGGGCTCCCAGGCAACAGCGTTCCATGAGAAGAGGATATATGAGCCTACTGAGGGCAACCTGGGCTTAGAAGGTGGCCAGAGGGAGGCAGAAGAGCAGTCAAACTCTTCTCCTAGACCCCGGAGCCAAGGATTGGCCGGACTCAGGTGGGGGATTGACTGGCATGTAGACAAGTAAAAAATTCAGAGTTGTCTCCAAACTGGCTATCCCAGGAGTAGAAAGATAGGTTAGTTTATAGCTCTGACATCCTACACTTGAGATGTGAGGCCTCACGAAGTGTCCTTATATGACTGGAATGGAAGTGTAGGGTATGCTGGATAAATTCCAAAAGTGAGGCCGATTTTGATAAGAACTGTGCTAGTGACTTTCTTGTTGCTGAGACAAAATAACCAACAACCAAAAGGTATGGGAGAACAGTTTTATTTAGCTCACAATATGTAAATATTTCAGTCTGTAAATGGCTGACTCCACAGCAACGTGGTATGGCAGAGGGGCAGCATGGAGGAGAAATAGTTCATGGTAAGGAGAAGATAGCAAAAATAAGCAAGCAAAGATTGCGAATCTTTTTCAGTGCCTTATATTATATTCAGGTTACCTGGATTAGGGTGGTCCAAACCTTTCAGTGTACTGATTTAGTGATCACCCACCCTTAATCCCAGCAGCACATACTCTAAATTCAGCCACCTCTGAAAAAGCCTCATCTATGACTGTATAACATCTATGACCAAACCATAGCAAAGACCCTTTGAGACTCTTATATATATGTTTTGTATTGTTACATCTAATTAACTGGCTCTGACTATGTGGTTGGAGGGATGTAGAATAGCACATTTATCTTTCAGCAAATATCCCACCAAGTCATGGAGTGAGAAATGGTCTAGCTATAATGGACCCTTGACTTTCAAACTCAATTTGTTCTAATAGGCTAGTTGTAACTCATGCTGGTCAGTTGAAGGCTTAGACTCCTCTACACAGCCTTCAAAGTCTCTCTTCTATTTATAGGCAGATCCTCATTGTCCTTAGAGGGACACTGACCCAGGATTTCTCAATTAACCCCACACAGGGAAGGATGCTGTAATGTTCCTTCCAGGGCTCTTTACTGGTTAAATCTCTACCTGAGACCCTCTGGAAGCACAAGTGGCCAGCATTTGAGTCACAACTCCAGACTTTGGTCATAAATTAGAATGAAAATTCTGGCCATAACCAAAGTTGTTCATATGTCAGACCAGTCAGAACTTGAGGGCTCACTCTACTGTCAAAAGGTAAATGTCCAAGAAAGGTAAGGAGGGCCAGGCATGGTGGCTCACACCTATAATCCCAGCACTCGGGAGGCAGAGACAGGAGGATTGCTGAATTTGAGGCTTGCATAGTGAGCAAGGGTCAGCCTGAACTACAAAGTGAGACCCTGTCTCAAAAAAAAAAAAAAAAAAAAAGGTAAGGAGGTATAAGGGATAGATACCAGACATGGAAAATGGATGAAGGCAGCAGAATGGTCAGAAAGAAAACTTAGGGGAATTATCCCTTGAGGTCCCGGAGAAGCTGCTATAGGCTGAGCCCTGAGACTTCAGAGTTAGGTAAGTAGGTATCCTCCTGCATACACCCCCTGATTCCGAGCCAGAATGTAGAGGAAACCTGGTCCGGTAGGGGAAAGGCCTGGTACAGGAGTGGGATCACTAATTGAAAAAAAATCTCAGGGTTTGGGTTTTAATAGGGATGGTTTTAATAGGGAAGGTTCTTATTTAAGGCAGGAAGTTAATATATACATGTCTCCATAAAGCAAAACTCTTGAAGAGTTACTCCTTTGTGAGAATGTAAACTAATCTATATATGCTCAGGGACAACAACCACAAAAAGCTTATATATTTAACTTGTAATCTGCATGGGTTACAAACAAATATTCTGTCCTGCTTTGACCCTGGTTTGAGGTTTGATTACTTCTGGCTAATCAAAGGCTCCTTCTAATAGAGTGATAAGCTTTTAATATCTTTAGGTGGGCAAGAAGAAGTAAATATAAAAATTGTCTGAAAACAATGCCGAACGTGGTGGCTCACGCCTGTAATCCCAGCACTCGGGAGGCAGAGACAGGAGGATTGCTGAGTTCGCGGCGGCTTGCCTGGGTACCATAGTGAGCTCAGGGCCAGCCTGAACTACAACGCGAGACCCCGTCTCAAAAAGCAAAAAAAAAAGAAAAAAATGTCTGAAAAAAAATATACCTTCAAACTGGGCCAAACCTTATACCAGAATTTTCTGTTATAAAGCCATGTCAAATATAGATTATAACCCAATTTATAAAACATGTCTGGAATGAATCCAACATCAGCAGAAACATATAATCAAATTAAATTTCCAATTAATAAATTATAAAAATAATTTTAATAAAAGTTATAAAAATAATAAAATGATCAAAAGCAGATTGCAAATTGGGTATTTTTAAATGACTAAAATAAATTAGAAAGCATTTAAAATTAACCAAGGGAGTAAAATAATGTCTTGAAAACAGATTAAAATAATCAGAGAGTAGCTCCAGAAATTAAGTATTGTTGCTAAAATTAAAAGGGCATTAACTAAACACTGACTAGACATTGCTGTGGGGTGGGGGGAATTTGTGAAATTGTTCAGAAGGTAGATAATGCAGAACATACTGTGGTAAAAATTTAGGGAAAATAATAAAATTTTAAATCCTTCAAAGAGCACAATGATCCACAAACTGTACAAAACAGCAATGATCAGATCAATCAGGCTTTTCAACAACTCTGTTGGAATATAACAACAGAACATTACTTTATGATGATGAGGGAAAACAGTTCTGAGCAAGAATTCCAAACCTAGCTACATATAATTCAAGTATGAGGATGTCTCTGAAGCTAGTATGTTTTAGACATAATAGCTCCAATTTGGAAGCAACTTAGACTCCAATCAACATGTTCATATATAAACAAATTGTATCTATTCAAACATGGAATTCTACACAATAATAAAGAAAAACACTTTTTTAAATATACAAAATAACATGGAGTCTCATAGACATTAAACTCGCGGAAAGAAGCCTGACATAAAAGTTACATACCATAAGTTTCCATTTATATGACACTCTAGAAAAATCTAAATCTAAGCTACATTAATATAAAACAGATCAGCATTTGGTGGGTATAGAGACAGTAGGTGGAAATAGCCTTGGAATGAGCAGATGAGAAAGTTTTTAGAGAAATACATGGACACATTCTTTAGTTAATGTGGTAGTTGTATAACAACAGTCAAAACTCAGCAGATCTCTCCACACTTGAAATCTATGCCTTTGTATTGTATGTAAATTAAATGCAAATTATACCTTGATAAAATGGATATAACAAAATAAGTACTGGTTGTTTATATGGAAAAGATTTGGTGACAACTCAAACCAAAATCCTGTATGATACCTACGTGAGAAATCAGCTGAGTGACATGAATAAACATGTGTTTAGGCAGCTAAAATTGCTGACTGATGAGGTGTTTGATACTAATGTAAGTTTAAATATTACCCTGAAAATTGAGAGTCCCCTCTGGAGCAGTGGTTCCCAAACTCAGGAGAACGTCAGACTCACAAGGAGGGAAGAGGACGCAGCAGAACAGGCTGCTGGGCTCCACCACAGGAGTTTCTGATTTATGTGTATGGGGTGGGGCCTAAGAATTTGCATTTCTACTAAGTTCCCACATGTTGCTGTTGCTGCCCTAGGACCATAACTTGGGAATTACTGTTTAGAATAACAAAAATAGTAGAAGAAAAAATGCCTTAGAGTTTGTGATAGACAGGCCAAGTTTTGAAGTTACGTGTCATTAGGCTCTTGCAGTAAAATATGTACATACTTTCCTTCTTTGACTCTTACATTTATCCCATGAATTTCAGGGTCATCAAGAATTTAAAAAGAGAAAAAATACAAAACTCTTAGCCGGATCCCTAGCATATAATATATGCTTATTCCAAGGTGGTGGATATTGTAATTAGCTCCTATTTGGGTCCTTGTTTTGAGACATTGCAGAAGCAGTGACAGAGCAGCAAGCAAACAATGGGGAATGACTGGGTCTATGTTTATAGGGAAGAAAAAAAATATCCCATCTCCCTTGGGGGGGATCCAAGAGGTAGAAAAGCCATAGACATTTAAGTCCAAGGTCTCTTATACCATTTTTGGTTCAGGTTTATGTGACAGAATTCTAGGAGGTTGCCTTTTGTTCCCCATTAATGTCTGGAGACCAAGCTGTCTTGGTTATATTTTAATGCTCTGAGGCACTTTCTAGTATACCCAGTGAGTTATGTAGGTGCTTAGCATTTTTAACTCACTCAAGCCTAAACTTCATTTTACTTAGGTTAGTTATTCAGGACCTCTGCCTTGTCTGCCTATTTTCCTTCTGTCTCTTGACCTCAGTTTCCCTCCTTTACAGTAGGACTCTTGATTGCTGTCAGGGGGGCAGGAGTAGTGAAAAATCTCCTGAGCTACTGCCTGCTAAAAGGAGGTTTTGCTGGGGAGTAACAGTCAGGACCTACCACTCTGAGGCCTATCTTGTAGAAAGACAGAAGAGTGTTAGTGAGTCTGTCCACATCTCATCTGTAACTTTAAAACTGTTAAATGTGAAGAAATGAATCTGACTAAAGGTTGAGAAAACATGATCCAAATATCAAGAGTACAAGAAGTGTTAATAATGGCTCTTTTGGAGGAATATCCAGAATATCCAGTTCCAGACATCCTGACCAGGATTTCTATGACTCAGATGATTTCTATGACTCAGATATTTTCTGACAGGTCTTAGAAACAAAGCCAGCCAGTTTATGTGGTGAATCTTTCACTGTCCCAGACTGGTTAGCATAAAAGGAATATTTATTTTAGGAATAGATACAGCCTCTCTTATTTTTGGAAGTTCAGAGGTTATCTGTAAGTTTGATTTTTAAGAACTTTTTATCTAATGTGACTTATTTAAACATAAACATTTTATTTATAAGAATATAGGTTCCTTAGCCATAAGAATACTGTATTTTGAGGGACGATTTTAGCGAAATAATAAAAAGGAGTATTACTCTGCCTTAAAGAATGATAAGTTTGAGTCATTTATATTCAAATAGATGCCTTCAGGGCATACTCATAAGTGAAATAAATAGGACACATATGTGTAAATATTGTATCTGTTCTCTGGTATGAGAAACTGAAGATATTAATGAGTTTGAGAATGTATGATGGTTATTGTGAGATAGAAAATATTCAAAGGGAAATGTGGTGGAGGAGTGAGTAACGAGGGGTAAAGAAAAAATGTGATGGCGATAAAAAAGGGAAACAAAACTTATGTATCTAGGGGGTGGGGATTGTGGGGTGGGTAGGGGAATGGGAAAAAATGAGAGTTGAATTTGTCATATACTGGTACAAATTCCCAATATTAAGTGTGATCACAATATGTTGTGTATATAGAATGTACCAATACAGATAAAAATTTTAAAAAAGATTTTTGTAGAACTTTTATAGCTGTTATTGTGGCTTTTTAACATCACTGGAGCCAAACAGCAACAAGTTGTAAGTGTAGCTAGAGACTGTCAGCAGAGACTGGCATATAGAACCAGTATATATTCCCTTCATAACTTTATCCTGAATTATTATTAATTTTATATATCCACTTGTTTATATTTTTGTTTTGGGTCTTTAAGATGCAGTTAAATTAAAACTTGTGTTAATTGAAATTAAATTAACCTCATCATCTAAATGGTCCTAAACTGAAACCTTCCATGCTAAGATCAGGAATAAGACAATGATGTTCACTATCACCACTCCTGTTCAATGTAATTTTGGAGGCATTAGCCGCAGCAATTAGATAAAGGAAAGAAATAAAAAGAATAAGGATAGGTAAGGAAGAAGTTAAAATGTTATTTGCTGATGACATGATACTCTATATGGAAGATCCTAAAAACTCAGCCAAAAGACTATTAGACTTAATTGCCAGATTCAGTAATATAGCTAGTTACAAGGTCAAGAACACAAAAATCAATAGTCTTTGTGTACATGAGCAATGGACTTACTGAAAGAGAAATTAAGGAATCAATTCCTTTTATAATAGCATCTAAAAAAAGTGAAATATCTAGGAATCAATTTAACAAAGGAGGTGAAAGACCTCTACTCTGAAAACTACAGTACTTGAAAAAGGAGATTGAAGAGGCTATCAAAAATGGAAAGGCATCTCTTGTTCTTGGGTAGGAAAAACCAATATTGTCAAAATGGCCATACTGCCCAAACTACTATATAAATTCAATGCAACCTTAATTCAAGTCCCAAGAGAATATTGAAGAGGGCTTGAGAAAATAATCCAAAAATTCATCTGGAAACACAACAGACCTGGAACAGCAAAAGAAATTCTAGGCAACAAGCTTATGGCAAGGGGGTATCACGATCCTCAACTTGAAACTATACTACAAAGCCACTGTGATAAAAACAGCATGGTACTGGCAAAGAAACAGACCCGAAGATCAGTGGAACAGACTAGAAGATGCTAAAATAACTCCAGATTTACTAAGCCACCTCATTTTTGACAAAGAAGACAAACACCCTCAATGGAGGAAAGATAGCCTGTTTAACAAACATTGCTGGAAAAACTGGGTTTCAACTTGCCAAAGATTAAAGCTAGATTCATGTCTTTCACTGTGCACTAAGCTAAAATCAAAGTAGATTAGAAACCTAACTATTAAAACAGAAACACTAAACATGCTGGAAAATAGGTTATATAGAACTCTTGGAGACACTGACATAGGGAAAGACTTTAAGTACAAAACCCCAGCAGCAAAGGACCCAGCAGAAGGAATCAACAACTGGGATCTCATCTTATTAAAAAGCTTTTGCATAGCAAGAGAAACCACCAGCAGAGTGAAAAGACAACTGACAACACTGGCAAAAATTTTTTGCCAACCGTTTCTCAGACAAAGGATTACCATTTAGAGTACATAAAGAACTTAAAAAAAATCAGCTCCCCCCCAAATTTAAAGACCCTAAATTTAAATGGGCATCTGAAATGAACAGATATTTTTCAGAGGAAAAAGTAATGGCGGCTAAGAAACATACGAAGGCATGTTCAACATCACTGGTCATTTGAGAGATGCAGATGAAAACAGCACTGAGATTCCATCTCACTCCACAAAGAATGGCTGCTATCATGAAATAAACCAACAACAAATGCTGGTGGACCTGTGAGGATAGAGGAACCCTTCTCCATCATAGGTGAGAATGTGGACTGGTACAACCACTGTGGAGTTCACTGTGGAGATTCCTTAAAAACTAGGATTAGAGGTCCCATTTGACCCTGCTATTCACCTGCTGGGTATATACACAAAAGAATTAAAAGAATCCTACCACAGTGGCATTTGTGCACCCATGTTTATAGCAGCTTAGTTTGTAATAGCTAAATCTTGGAAACGGCCCAAATGCTTATCAATAGGAGACTAGATAAAGAAGCTGTTCTTCTTTTTTTCTTCTTTTTAAAAATAAAACAGAGTATTACTCAGCCATAAAGAATGGTAGATTTCAGTAATTTATACTCAAGTGACTATTCCTTGAGGACACACTCATAAGTGAAATAAAATTGACCCAGATGTGTGAATACTGTATTTTTTTCTCTGGCATGAAAATGGAAGGTGTAAATGAATGCCAAAATATACAATAGGTAGTGTGAATAGGAAGAAAATGTGCAAAAGGAAAAGGGAAAGGGTGGGTAGGGGAAAGTAAAGAAGGGAAAGAAAAAATCTGATGGTAAAAAAAGGGAAACAAAGTTATGTTTATATGAATGGGAGACTGTAGGGAGGGTAGGGGAGAAGAGAAAAATGAGAATCAAGTTGTGTCATGTACAGGTACAAATTCTCAATGTTGAATGCGATCGTAATGTATATATAAAATACACTAATAAAATCAGTAAAAAAACCCATTAACCTCATGCTATGTATTAGGGTCAGTTAAGACTCCTCAGGGTATTCTTTTGGGATCAGATACAGAACCTTTTGGCTCCTCTCTCAGTGTCATCTTCTAGGATGAGTCATAGTCTTCTGACCTAATAGCTTTTCTTGGAAGCAAGGGAGACAATTTTTTCTGGTGATTCTCTTTTTAGGCTAGTGTATATCAGCTGACTCTTCTCTGGGGTCTGACAATCTCTCTGTTCAAGAGGTTGTGTGACTCACCAGAGTTGTATGATCTTGTTGAGAAGCTGCTTCATGTCCTGAGTTTTTGTTGAACTGGGAGAGCTAGGGCCAAAATATTAGCTGTTCTCTAAGCCCAGTTATTTAATTTTTAGTTTTGGTCTCAGAGCCTTAGTTGTTGAACACCTGGGAAGTCAGTTATATCAGTATTGAGCTAAGAATGGTAGGTTTAGCTATTATAATGACCATGATTGCCTTAGAAGTCAAATTATTATAGATTAACATCAGATAATATTTATACAATTTTATAGGGAGAACTTGAGTTCAAGAGCACAACATAGCATTTTAGCACAACAATTATGTTGACTCTGTTAGGTGAGAGCCATGGATTTTTTAAAAATCTCTAAAAGTCTATTTAAATTCTTATTTTAGTATAGAATATCTTATCCAGAAAAGACCTATAGATTGTTAGGTGGAATATTTGTTTATTCTCTTCTCTTATTACAAAGCCAAGTTGAGGCCTTTTTTTTTCTTTTTTTTCTTTTTTGAGACAGGGTCTCGCTTTGTAGTTCAGGCTGGCTCTGAGCTCACTCACTATGTAGCCCAGGCAAGCCTGGAACTCAGCAATCCTCCTGTCTCTACCTCCCGAGTGCTGGGATTACAGGCGTGAGCCACCACACCCGGCACTGTGGTATGTGGTATTGATTGCTGGTGGTGTGAGTCTCCACACCCAACATTGTATGTGGTCACCAGGGATCGAACTCAGGACCCTGCGCTTGCGAGGCAGGCGCTGGAACCGCTGAGCTAATCCTCCGGCCCCTGAGGCCTGTCTTTTTATCCTTTTAACTTATATTTGGAGAAAAATCATCCTTTTAAAATCTTTTAAAATGGCTGCAAATTTATAAAATAAAACCTAAGCATCCTATTTTATAGACAAACATTGGGCTATTTGTACATATCTAAGATGTACTGTATTTCTTTAAGATCTTTTCTGTGTACGTTGGGATAAAGGGAGAGAGAAAAAAGATGAGATCCTGCTTAGGGCCCCTGAAGTCAAGCTGTATGAGCCACCTTCCTTATCTTGAGGTCACACCGCATACGCAGCCCAACCCAAGGCCATGGCTGCCTCACTTAGCACGTTGACTAGTTTAGGCATCTCTACTAGTTGTGAACATCTAGCTCCTATTTACACCCAGAGCAAGCATCGTTGTCTCTGGTGCATAGCTGTTTTAATTTTCATTAATAGATTAAGGAGACAAGAAAAAGGAGTTGTGTATAATAGCTGGACTTTTACCTAAAATTGTACCCTAAAGATCTTCATAAATTGGTACAGAACTTAAAATGTCTGGAGATGTCACTTCGCAACCATGAGTTACACACTGTTTTTTGTTTTTGTTTTTCTTTTGCGGTACTGGGGATCGAGCTCCGGTCCTTGTGCGTCCAAAGTTGTTGCGTTACCACTTGAGCTAAATCCCCAGCTCAAATTACACATTGTTGTAACACAATCATACAACAAATGTGAAAAGTTTTACCACCACAAAAAACTTTAGTCAGGGAGTCACCAGCATAAGATATTTTTCTCAGCTTTGTATATGAGAAAGCCTGTATGGTTGGGAATCACAGATACATTTTAATACACCATAAGCTTAATGTTAGTGTCACAGCTATATATAAATTTTTTACATATTTGTTTCATTCTTTTTCTCTTTTCTTTTCTTTTTTTGATTATTTCTTATGTAGTTCAGGCTGGACTTGAAGCTTGAATGTACTCTTGTGGCCCAGGCTAGCCTTCAACTTGCAGTGATCCACCCATCTCAGCCTCTCAAGTTTTGGGGATACAAGGGTGCGCCACACCACAGCTAGCTCTTAATTTTTATTCTTGAGGAAGAATTTAGATTCTTTTAAAACCATGTTTATAGGGTGTGATCACACTGGCAAGAATTAAGGGACATCCATAAAGGTCTTATAAGAAAATAGTCCTGCTGACCACAAATAGACTTCTTACCTAATATGCAAGTATATCTCGTTTATACAATAATGAAGTCAATAGGTGTAAGATCAAGTTTTAAATCATGCGACCAAACCTAAGATAGAGATGAAATTTTTTTTAAGAACTAGATGTAAATGAGTTCTAGAATGCGTGATAGGTATTGTGAAAAAAAGTAAATATTCAAGGGAAATGGTGTTTAGGGGTAAGTAATGAGGGGGAAGAAAAAAATGATGGTAAATAAAAGGAAACGAGGTTTGTGCATAAAGGGGTGAGGGGTTGTAGGGTGGGTAAGGGAAAGGGAAAATGAGAATTAAGTCATGTCATATACTGGTACAAGTTCTCAATGTTGAGCATAATTGTGTATATATAATGTACCAATAAAGATTCAAATTTAAAAAATAAGCATAAATTTAAAAAACTAGATGTATATATTTTTTTAATTGAATTCTTTATTGGTACAATTTATATACATCTCAAAATCACATATAACATTGGGAAATTTGTACCAGTATATGCCACAAGTTAATTCTCATTTTTACCCATATCCCTACCCACTCCCCCCTCCTCCCCCCTTTATACATGCTCTTTTATTTTCTTTCTGTATCATATTTATTCCTTCCCCTC
>PVIC010014233.1:0-36880 GCA_004025085.1 Thryonomys swinderianus
TTTTATTTCATGCCAACATTTATATGAATAGGTCTCTTATTCTGTTTTGAAATGTTTAAGATATCTCACCTCTAAAACCTGAAACGTCTGACACTTGGCATTACTTTTTAATTTATAATAACATCGACTTTACAGGGACATGGGTTTCTTGCTTTCTCATTGTGGAAACAAAATATCCAACTCCCACAAGTTAAAAAGGAAAAGATTTATTTTTAACTCATGGTTTCTAAAGGCTTCAGTCCAAGTTGTCTGGCTCCAAGTCAGCACAGCCTTCATGGTCCAAGGCAGAGCAGCTTGGTTTACAGAAGAGAAACAGTTCATGGTACGGCAAGGAGGAGGCAGTATCAAGCAGCAAGTCTGCCTTCTTTTCCTTCCCATTACATTTCGTCTACTATGCAAGCCTGTTTGTTGCACCATCCCCACCCAAAGGAAGCTTCATTCTTCAGTAATTTCATCACCCACAACAATGCTAAACTGATCAGTGAACTAATCCAGTTATCACACAGTAACCCAGTATCACACAAACATGATCCAGCCACCTTCCAAAAGTGCCATCCTGCAGTGGATGAAGCTCAGGGAGAACATCTAGATACAACCTTAAGAATGGCCAATGAGATCCTCTGAGACATTAATTATTTCTAAGCCACATGACCCTACTCAGGGTATCTATGATTATTTGAATGGTTTAATGATAGTTATTACTTTATCTTGAATAAAAAAAGGAACACCAAGATTGAATTTCAACCTTGCTTTGTGCTTCAGTGCAATATCATGTGTTGGTGGCAATTATAGAGTGCTCCTCCTTTTCATTTTTTTAGAAACAATTAACCATAATAGCCACCTTGTTCCACATGACCGACAGAACTGGCTGTCCAGGTTTTGTCATCATTCACTCATTTATCTGCCTTTGTAGAATTCTAAATTGCTTTACTTTTAGAGATATTTCTCAGCAAGTGGCCTAGAGCCATGGCAGTACTTCATGCTTGTCTATATTAAAAATCTTCGCCAAAAAGACCCAAAGACCAGGGGTGGAAGCCAGAAAACCTGCACTGGCAGGGTGAAGGATTTGTATCTGGGTGAGAAGTCTACATTGGAGCCAGGAAATGATTCTCATGGTGAAAATCAGTGCTCCCTTGATGAGAAGAGCAGCCATTCCCAGTGGCAGTGAGGACCTTACCTCCTCCTGCTACAAGAGCAGCTAAGTTCACATCAGGAAAACCAATTGCAGCAAGATTCTCTCCTAGAAAGTCAATAGCCCATGATCTTTCTTTCCAGTTCTCTTTTAATGGGGTTGACAACACTCCTCAGGTGGGCCTTACTCGCCCAAACCATCCTGATTTTCAGTTCAGCTGGACATTCCACGTTGCCCTTCAGTTAGTCCACCACACTATACTATTCTTTCCCCATAGTGGTTTCCTGGCATTCTCAGAAGAAAACTATCTTACTGTATATGGGCAAGTAAATTTCTGTATGTCTGTTTTGATGAATGACACAATGTCAGACAACTTTAATGATAACTGGGATTTCTTCACTATTACAACAGCAGCAGAGATATTGTTGTGCTTAGTGTTTCTTGTTTCTCAAAACTCTGAGTCCTTCAATCAGCCCAATTGTTAAAAAAAACTCAGTTCAAACCTCATTTTGAAATCTTCCTTCACAGTTAAAATGCAGATCAGACTTTAATGCAAAAGGTCAGACAGGAAATGACAGGCATTCAAATATAACTAGTGGGAAATATAAACAGTGAGTAATCAGACACCTGATAAAAAAGCAAATCTTGGGCCTGAGGGTTAGCTCAGTGGTTCCGGTGCCTGCCTCGCAAGCGCAAGGTCCTGAGTCGATCCCTGGTAACCACATACAATGCTGGGCGTGGAGACTCATACCCACCAACAATCAATACCACATACCACAGTGCTGGGCATGATGGCTCATGCCTGTGATCCCAGCACTCAGGAGGCAGAGACTGGAGGATTGCTGAGTTCCAGGCTTGCCTAGGCTACATAGTGAGCTCAGAGCCAGCCTGAACTACAAAGTGAGACCCTGTCTCAAAAAAAAAAAAAAAAAAGCCAATCTTTTCTCATTTGAAATTGAAAGTTTTTTCTTTATATAAGAAACATATTGTTCCAGGAATTCATGCTAATGGCCGATGGCTGCATACAATGGGTCTAAATCATGAATGAGATGGGAGAAACACAGGTTTGAAGAAAAGCAACCAACCTCAGGGGCTACTTAGGTAGACAGAGAAGAGATGTTAAGTGGTCAGAAGTGACTCTGACCCCAGTTATGAACAAAACAGACTGATCTACAATTTTAACATGAGAATCTGTCCTAAGATGAATCTGGGCTATGAAAATTGGTAGTGAACTATGATGGTTCAGAACAGAGAGATATTTTGCTTGGTCTCTAATTCCTACACTGCCTAATGAGTTCAGAGTTATGTCTTCTCTCTTCAGTCTATGTCCTTATCTTTCTCTCTCTCTCTCTCTCTCTCTCTCTCTCTCTCTGGAAACCACTGTTATGCATGTGAGCTGCTGCCTGAGGAGACCCTCATAGTCCGTTGGACTGTTAGACTGTTGGAATTATTGGATCATCCTTTTATATTCACATAATCTTTTCCAACTATGAGGATGTGCTAGGGTCTAGTCCAAAAAAGAGTATCTCCATGCTGAGCTACATAGAACTAGAGAGATATGGATACTCAGATTCCCTGTAATAATAACATACACACATATAACAATGTATTAATGCTCTACATATATATGGAAAGGAAGCAAATTTGGCCTAGTTAGAGAAAGTTGGAGGAGAAAAAAACACACTAAACTTGATGCCTGATGTCTAGGTTCTGAGTACAATGCCTGTGTTGAGCTCAGTGCATCCCTACGGACTTGAATTCTGCAAAAGTCTAGGATTTTGCAGGTGGGACTGACTCCACTCACTCACTAATGGCTAGGGTCAACAGAATTCCCTCACTTCTTGTGAGCATTTTGTTGTTGTTGTTTTGATATGATGAACTGGCTGGAGGAACTCACTGAAGGCCTCTGTCTAGGTTCCAATACCACAGCCACATTCATTCAGTGTCCACAGACAAGCAGGTGGTGTCTCTGGAGACCCTTCCCCATATACCAGTTGTGTCCAGTTTGGTCCCCAAGAAAATGAAGATTCTATGACCTTCTGGTCTTGCCCTGGTTTTAGAAGAACTGCAGGCCCAACTGGTCAATGGTGCCCAGATCTCTTCTAACCAACACTCACTGTACAACCTCTGCCATGACCCACTTACTCAGTGTCCCCATGGGCCTCTGGTGTGGTCTCAGTGGCAGGAAATTTGAAGGCCCAGGTGCTGGTCAATAGCATGAGGCTCCTTTGTGGCTGAGATTCACTGTGCAATCTCCATTCTTTCTCTTCTTAAATATTGTACCAAATGTGTCTACACTACAAATTATTTTTACAGTGTCTGCTCCAAATCTCTTACTTGTACTCATTTTTTTCCACAAAAGCCAAATTCAAATCTTTTATCCTTCCATGGCCTCCCATGCTTTTATATCCCAGCATTAACATTTTATTTGATTGTGTACATCTCCAGACTGCTTTCTAATAGATCACTTTCAGTTTCACTGCATATACTTTCTGTGTTATGCTTATACTACCCTTTCCTTTCCCACCTTATTTTTTGCGAGCCTAACTTCTTCAAATTCTTCAACTATAAATGGACCTTCCTATTTCTAGACCTCCAAGTATCTTATGAACTCTGTCTGAGACTGAATAAACACCAGATTTCTTCTTTCTATCTGTAAATTGGTTGATTTCACACACATAAATACTTACTATTTTATGTTGCACTGTTTCCTATTTACTTTTGTATGCTTATCTTCTCACCTATGTAGGCACACATAAAAAACAGTACATTATTAATAACATGGTATATAATCAATAATTACTAGTTTTGAAATTCATTATTTCTCATTAATTATATGTATGATAACATAACCTGTGTTTATGTCATTTGCATTTTTCTACCTAGATAATAATCCTCACACTTCATGTCAACATAGATTAAATTCCATCCTAAATCCTGAAAACAATTTTTAGTCAGGATGAAGAACAAACTTTTTTGAAATTTTTTTATTATTTGAATCTTTATTTGTACATTATATTTACACATCATGATCACACCCAATATTGAGAATTTGTACCAGTATATGGCACAATTAATTCTCATTTCTTCCCAATCCCCTACCCAGCCTACAACCCCCCATCTACATAAGCTTTGTTTTCCTTTATTACCATCACATTTTTCTTTCCTCTTGTTACTTACCCCTTCACCCCTATTTCCCTTTTTAATTTCATGATTACTTTGCTTTGACATGCATACACTCACCTTTCCCAACACTCTTCCTCCTTAGACATAGTGCTGAGTTGATTATCTAAGGTACTTCTGTTCCAGTATTCTACATTCCATGGAATGGATCCCTTTCCCTCAAGAGATCAACTTTGTGAGGAAGTAGACCACAGTTCTCTTCATCAATACTGATTCTAAATTGTTTAGTAAAATATCAATAACCAACAGCATTCTGTTAAATGAGTTAAATCTTTCCTGATATTTTCACCTGAGCTTTTGCTCTTTGTTGCTTTTGATTGCATTTATTATAGTCTTCTTTTCCTGTTTTAATAGACCAAGAATTTTACTTGATTTGGTTGAGAATTTATTAAGCATAGTTCACTTCAACTTGCTCTTTCCTCTTATAAACTGATTTCTTTTGATTTCTGGAGCTTCAGTATTTGATAATCAGTTCACCTCATTGCTACCTGAGCCATAATTCAAATAATCTCAGTTAGAACAAAATGAATCCAGTTCTAGAATGCGGTCTAAAGTAAACTATGGCAATTTGAATGTATTTTCTAACTGAACATATCTGCATTTCAAATGTGCTAACAATTGGGTTAAACTTTGAGCAAAATTCAACTGGAAATTTGTGGATTTCATAGTAGCTATTTACAACAGGAGCCCTTAGATATATGACAGAACATTTCATAGTGAAAGTTGGAAAATAACAATGAATTTCTTTGCTTAAATGTACGTCAACTTGACCTTTGTGATGAACTAATTCAGAGTTTCAAATGTGTTCTCCAGCCCTTGAGTTATTGTTTTTATAAAACATTGTTATGAATATTAAGTGCTAAATTTTGATGAAATATTTCTTTCATTTCTTCCATTTTAAAATGTCAGAGACATTTGTCTAAAATATTCTAAGCTGTAAAATAATCCTTCTATCTGACTTTCTTTACTCACAATCACATTTCTAATAAATTAGCTCAAAGGATAAGAAATAAACAAGAACAATGGCTATTTTTTTCCATTGGTTCTTGGATTCCCCAAGCCTATGGAACGCCCAGTAGTAGATTTGAGGTTTTTAAATGTTCTTTTGTGTGGAGAAATATTAAATCAGTTGATACCTTTTTATATTTTATGTTCTGCTTCAAAGGTATTTTGCAAATGGTTTGTATTCTAAGCTTTGTATTCTACAGCTTAGACAATTATGACAATCATGACAGGATTTGCATTATAGATGATATGGAGAAAAAAGAAAGCAGAACAAGCCAAAACAAATAAAGAATAAAAGATTTTAAATGTCAGGGGAAATAAAATATATGTAACCTCTGCCTTTCTTTTTCAGAAGAAATATAACTTTGTAATAATGTTTTTGAAAGACAAACAATGATAAAAAAAGACTTGAAATTGTATTACACTTCATTATTTTCAGAACTTTTTGGCACATGGAGGAAGAGTGAAGACATATATCCTCTAGCTAAAATTAAACACACAAGCATCTAACTTTACCTTTTCAGTATTTGCACAGGTTTTTAAAGATCCTTCTATTGTAAAAACCTTAGAAACCTGTCAGAAAATAGACACTACAAACTTCTTCCTTTTAGTAGCAAAATAGAGTCTTAAAATAATTTTCATCCATAATATTCCATAGAGTAAGTTTTGGGCTAATTTAGTATGCTCATAAAATATAAATTTCTTTCAAATAGAACTTCATGAATATCATTTAGGAATATCACATACAAATTTTATGAATCTATACTAATACACAATCTTTCAAAATATGTCATACAATTTATTTAATGTGAATAAACCAATGACATGAAAGAAAAAAATTCCAATCAAATTCCTTTCCCAGCTTTGGAACTTTAAAAATGTGATGAAAGTCTACAGTCTGTCATCTTCCCTATCCCTGGTGGCATTATTACTCTCCAGAGCTTCTGCATTATTAAGATTCTGGAGCTAATGATGCTCTAAAGGCCTAATTCACAGTTTCTATAATTTTGTCCCCCCAAAAAAGGAATGAGAATGATTTTTATATCAGTAAAAGAGCCATTTGCAATACATCTTCTCTCAATGGTTACTATTTTTTACTCATTTGGTCATTTTTATGGTTACATAAATGGAACACATTCTGAAGTATAAATCTTAATTTTTTGGAGGTTAATATCTGATGTGTACAAATTGTTCATAAGACATAGGCTTTTGGATACTGATTATGAGCTATACTGACTCAGGTGAGACAGAACAGCCCCAAGAAGTAGTCACATGAAGGAGGTTTATCATCTGCCTTATTGGTAGACAATAATAAGCAGAAACAGAAGCTTAAGATTCTCCTCCACCCCCCCCCAAAGGTCACGAACACTGCCAGGGAAGATGAAGTCCTGGCTGCATGTGCCTCATTGTAGCTGAGGACTTGCAGATAGCACCACACTCTGTGGAGGTCTACAACATACTAGGCTATTATGCTGAAGGATGTTCTGCTTCTGCAAGAGAAAGGATAAAACAGCCAAATTCTCCAAATCCCCACAATGTCCAGAATGTTCTACTGCTGTCCTTAAGAGCAACAGACAAGCGATGGAGGGAGAACTGAGTTGGTCCAAGGCCACCCAGAGAGCTGCCCCCAGTTCCCATCAGGAGTCATTGTCTCGTCCACCTCAGATTCCCCCTCCCACCAGATCTAAGCAAATGTTACCCTATAGCCATGTTTATTAATGATCTCTACTTTTAAGGTGTGTGCTAATATTCTATCTATGACTGTGACAGCCCAATCTTGGAAATAACCAGATACCCATCAACTGGAGACTGGATAAAGAAGATGCTTTTTTTTTTTTAATAAAATGGAGTATTATTCTGTCATAAAGAATGACAAGTTTCATTCATTTATATGCAAATAGATACAACTTGAGGACAAATTAATAAGTGAAATAAGTAGATCCCAGATATGTAAATACAGTATCTTTTTTCTGGTATGAGAACCTGTAGATGTAAATGAGTTCTAGAATGTATAATAGATTTTGTAAAACAGGAAATATTTAAAGGGAAATGTGGGGGAAACGTAATGAGGGGAAAGAATAAATATGATTTGGAAAGAAAAACAAATAGCGTGTATATAAAGGGTGGGGGGTTGTGGGTGGGTAGGGGTGTGGGTAAAAATGAGAATGAACTTCTGTCATATACTGGTACAAATTCCCCAATGTTGAGTGTGAGTGTGAGCTGTATATAAAATGTACAAGTAAATAATTCTCTTTTTTAAAAAAAGAATAATAGCTTCCTGTTATTGCCACACCAATTTTCCATGCTTTTAGAAACTTGACACAAAAATTTACATCATGTATCTATAGGTCATAAGTCTCTATCTCAGCTGATCTGTCTACTGTAGGATGTACAAGACCAAATCAAGGTATTATCTGATGTGGGTTCTTTGCCAGAAACTCTATCACAAATTTCCTTCTAACGTCATTCAGATTATTGTCTAGTGACGACCTGGGCTGTCTCAAACCAAAAATATCCTCAGCGTCTCAACTGCCCCGATTTTCTATCTCACGCCTTTCTCCCTCACACCTAGCATTTTGCCATCTGTAACAACTCTCAACACTTCAGTGCTGAACCCAATATGAAAGACTGTCCTTTTTTGCAGGGCTAGAGGATGTAGAGTGAGTCACCCCTGATGAACTGATCTGGCCTCCCCCATCTTTTGATCCTTAATTATCACATCTACAAAATCCATTGCAAAGCAATATATCTCCAGGCTTGAGGTACCAGAATGGGAATATCTCTGGGGAGCCATTTCTCCTCCCACAGTCGGCAGTTTATCTTGGGAACCACTGATAGGGAGATGACACATAGAGTTTCTAGGCAAATATAAATTTGGTAAAACACCAACAGTTATTAGAAATCTGTAACAGTCAAATAACAGTTCATATTTCATTTTTTAACTGACATTAATTTTCAAGTCTGAAGTCTCGCTCACCTTTTAGTTCATTTAATATAAATATTTTTTTAGTAAATTTAGTGGGTATCATAATTAATTTGCACAAATTTAAGCTAACTGATCTGATAACTTCTCAGCTGGATTGGATCCTCAGCATTTTCCTTGAGCTACATTACCAGCCACTCATTCATTCCAAGATTTTGATAAGTGCCTGATTTGCCCAAGCTGGACTAGAACTTGTGACCTTCCTGCCTTAACCTCCCAGAATTCTAGCATTATAACTCTGTGCCTCTACCTTCAGTACCTTCTTACTATTTACAGTCAACCAAATCCAGCAAGGCTCAGAAAAGGAACAGTGCCTTTGCATTGAACCTAGACGGGATCCAGAGCCCACACAGCATGTAAGTCAGCGCAGAGCAAAATATTCTGAGTGTGTGGCTGTTGCAGTATTCCCAGGCAAGTGGGAATAGTCTCTTCAAATTATATTATGTAATATAATCCCAATTATATAGAAAGCTCTTAAGTATGGGATTGTTTTACTGTTTTTATTTAGATGTAGCTTATTTTTGAGCACTTATTTACATTATAAACCAACATCAAATCTTGATGGCTATACATCCTAAACTTACATTTTTGAATGACAGTTGTTACAAAGTACTGCTGTTGAAAGTAAGTGCATGCATTCTTCTGCTTTCTCTTTTAAAAAGCTTATTCTTCACAATGCTAAGAAAATGTTCTTCATCTGACAAAGCATGACCTGAAATTCTTCATAAAAATTAACATTAGATTATCTATTTTCTCTTGTTTTGCTAATTAAAATTCTCTTTACACTGGTCCTCCAAAATCCTTCTACAGTGAATCGAAATAATCGATCTGGAGACTCCTTCAGTCATTCATTTTGTGTAATCAATGACTGTAAAATTTGGTAACATAAAAAGCAGCCTTTTATTTCACTCATGATTCTGTGGGTCAGAAGTTTAGACAGAGCACAGTGAGAACCGCTTGTTTCAGCTATGAGGTGCCTCAAGTAGCACTGTATAGAACCAGGAAAAGGCTGTAATGGGTGCCCAGGGTCAATACCCTTATCCCTTAAACTTTGTGCACCAGGATCAGCTGAGCGAGCTGCTCTTTGTACATCATCCTACATTAGCTTGGGTAGGGTAGCAGCCTCTGTTGCTCCCTTTCTACGGGCCTCTCCTCATGACTAGCTTGGCCATCTTGGAAATTTTTATACTTCTTACATCTGAAATCCCAGAGAGAGAGAGAGAGAGAGAGAGAGAGAGAGAGAGAGAGAGAGAGTGTTCTAGAAATGTGTCTTAGCTATGAATATGTAACAGAATCACTTCTGTCATATTTCATTGGTTAAAGGCTTAATATAAAAAGAATTATGAGGCTTACCCAACTTTCTGGGTTCCCCATTCTGTCTCTCTTAGGCAGAAGCTTCCCTGTCAATAAAATTTTTCTACTCTAACCTCCACCATTTGTTCTTAAAATTCATCACTCATGTTTCAGGTTGGGAGTTGGAATTTCCTCCCCCACATTATTTCGGAGTTCTTCCATCAAGATTCCTGGATGGAGGTAAGAGTGTTCTGTCTTTCATATGTTCTGAAAAAGTTGATCTTTTCTCCAGATTGTAACTTTGCTTCATAAATTCTAACTCTTGTTCTGTAGTTTCTGCTCTTTGTTTTAGCATTTGTTTCAAAAGTGTTTTAATTCTAAGTTGTATACTTTGAAATGTTTGCAAACTGCTTATTTCTCTGATGGAACATTGTCCTCTGTTAAAATTATGTTTTATTCTTATGCTGCATATATTGTATTTGTACTGGGCTGCTTAAAATGCTCTAAGATCTTTTCAGGCTTTTATCTGTCCCGTAGAGAATATTAAACAAAGAGTGGTTACCCTGCCAGCCATTAAACCCTGCTAGGGTGGCTGCCACTCTTAAAGCAGAGGACAAGTTTCTCCAGTTTCCCTCTGGTGAACCCCCACTTGCAATCTGTAGTGGAATGTTGGCCAGATAGGAAACTGGATTCCTTTCAGAAACAGATCTCTGATTGCACGGAGCTGATGGAAACTGAGGCAACAATTGAGAAACCCAGGCCAAGTCAACTTTGGTGAGTTCCAAAGTTTCCCCAGAAAAAAAAAAAACTGGCTCCCAACCACCTGTCCAGATAATTGAGAAGCACTCCACAAATTGTCCATACCTAAAACTCCTCAGTGAAGTGAAAGGTAAAGTCTGCCAGTGATCCCCAGATGTGCTGTCTCAGAGTACTTTGAAAGATGCTGACACAACTCTTTCATAAGCCACTATATGAGTTGAGTTATAGGCTGGACTTCTTTCTCTACTTTACTAGCAAGAGAAGATCCCAAGTGGCAGGTATAAATGAAACTTTGATGAAATAAAAAAAAAATACTACCCAAACCTTGTTTCCCTTAGGCATGGGTTCCATCGTTTATGTAGACAAAAATGTTTGACCCTAGGTAAACTTTGACTCTAGATTTATAGAGTGTGCTATATGAGAAACCCAAAAAGCAAAGACCAATATTTTAACCTGGGCTCAAACAAGTGCATCTAAATGCTCCAGAACTGAACAATCTGTATGTTGATAAAAGGTGAGACATGGCTATAGAGGACCAACTCAACAGCCTGGAGGGTACATAAACCATGAGTTAGACCTTCTAGTGAAAAGATGGCCTGTGTGCCTCAGAGCTGTAGCTACAATAACTCTTAGTGCTGGAGGTATCTGAGCAGACTTTAGGCAAAGATCTTATTATATATACCTCACGATGTGGAAGGACTTCTTTCATCCAAAAGGAGCTTGTGATTATCAGACACTCAGCTTCTTAAATATCAGACCCTGCTCTTAGAAGGGCCAGCTGTTCAAATAAAGGCATATTCCTCCTTAAATCCTGCCACCTTTTTACCAGAAAAGAAGACATTGAAGCTGAAAGACATGATTGCTAACAAGTATTCCTGCAGTCATATGCAGCCAAAGAAGACTTATTAAACACTCCCCTTGTTAATCCTGATCTGATTCTCTTTTGTGATGGCTGTTCTTTCATAGAGAATGGGACAAGAAAGTCAGGATATGCAGTAGTGACTCTACTTATTTGCTGATTTCTTCTGGTAGTTCTCATGCTATAGAGATTTTGTTCATAAAGTCTTTCCCTAAGCCAGCGCCTCCAAGAGTTTTACCTAATCTGTTTTGCAGCAGGTTCAGTGTCTTTGTTTTAATATTTAGGTCTCTCAACCACTTTGATTTTAATTTAGTACATGGTGAAAGAGATGTATCTAGCTACAGTCTTTGGCAGACTGAAGCCCAGTTTTTTAGGCACCATTTGTTAAAGAGGCTGACTTTCCTGCATTGAGGATGTTTGGCTCCTTTGTCAAAGATAAGGTGGCTTAGAGTATCTGGCATTGTCTGGATCTTCTCATCTATTCCACTGATCCTCAGGTCTGTTTCTTTGCCGATACCATGCCATTTTTATCACAGTGGCTTTGTAGTGAAGTTTTAAGTTGGGGAAAGTGATACCCCCATCATGTTCTTGTTTCCTAGAATTGCTTTTGTTATTCTAGGTCTCTTGTGGTTCCAGATGAATTTCTGGATGCTTTTCTCTAGATCTGTGAAATGTGCAGCTGGGATTTCAATTGGCATTGCATTGAATCTATATAGTAGTTCTGGGAGGAAAACCATTTTGACAGTGTTGCTTCTTCCTGGCCAGGAACAAGGGATATCTTTCCATTTTCTGATATCCTCTTCAATCTTCTTTTTCAAATTGTTGTAGTTTTCAGAGTAGAGGTCCTTTACCTCCTTTGTTAGAATGACTCCTAGATATTTTATTTTTATTTTTTGGATTCTATTCTAAAAGGGACTGAGTCCCCAATTTATTTCTCTATCAATCTATTATTTGTGTATAAAAATGTAATTGATTTTTGAGGTTTGACCTTGTATCCAGCTACTTTACTAAATTTGGTGATTAAGTCTAGCAGTTGTTTGATGGACTTTTTAGAATCATCTAGATAGAGTATCATGTCATCAGAAAATAAAGACAACTGTCACTATTTGCTGATATCATGTTTTTTTGTGTGTGTGTGTGGTACTGGTGATCAAATTTGGGTCTTTGTGCGTCCAAGGTTGGTGCAGTACCACTTGAACTAAATCGCCCTGACATAATTCTTTTAAATCTTACTGGAATCCCTCACTCTGAGCCCACCTCACTTCGTGGCTTTGCTCCATAAAAGCCCTCTGCAAAGTGAGGTGGGTGGGTTACCCAACTTTCCAGGTTTCCCCTTCTGTCTCTTTTGGGCAGAATCTTTTCTCTCAATAAAATTTTCCTACTGTAAAAATATAATTATGCAAAATCATGTCTGGCTACTCTACAAGCTCTGAAATAGTGCTATGCTCCTCATTAAATATTTTGGTTTTATATGGAATGCTGTAAATTCACAATCAGTTTGGTTTGTTTGTATTTGAAATAATAAGGCTGGAGATTTACCTCAAGTGGTACTGTGCCTATTTTAGAAACCCAGAGGGCCAGGTTCAAACCCCAGTACCACACACACACACACACACACACACACACACACACACATTATTGATACACAGGAAAGAAGTTGTATTCTATTTGTTAATGGTTGCCTTGAAATTAAGGAATACATATATACTAATATTAGATTATGTACATACTGTATAAGCCAGATGTTGAATGTATAATAAAAATCCTCCCATGGTAAATTCATAAGCAATAAAATGAAACCTAAATAAAAATCAGATACATGATATTAAATATTGCATGATTTCTCTTATATGAGAAAGTCAAAGTATAAATTAAGAGTAATGTAAAAACAGGTAATTGGAAGTAGGAAGGAGATATAACTTTCTCAAAAAGAAGAGGAGGGAAGAGATGGGAAGGGGAAAAGGAATTAAGATGTACTTTTTTTAAATTGAATTTCTTATTGGTACATTATATACACAGCTCACAATCACACACAACACTGGGGAATTTGTACCAATATGTGACACAGGTCAATTCTCATATCTACCAAATCCATACAAAGAATATAAATATTAAATATTGCAAACATGAAGCAACAAAGGAAGGAAACCAACAGATGAATGGAGGGTGAGGGAGGAAATGGAACATGGATGAAAAAGATTAAAATACATTTTGCTCATGTACCAATTCCCCAAGAGGAATGTAAACATTATGTTCTACAAACATGTTCTAATAGTAATACTAAAACTAATCAAAACACATTAAAGTGCTTGAGTTCATTTAATTAAGCATGATTGTGTTGTTGATAAAAAAAACTTCAAAAGGAGAAATATTAGAGGCAATGCTAGGAAATATTCATTTACTCTGTCATTTCCTAAAAAGCAGGGATAACATTTTCTTTTTTTTTTAGTATGAGGTTGATAATTAAATAATAAATTCAGACTCATATTGAAGATATATCTGTGATACAATTATTTTTCTTTCCCCTTGGAGTTATAATCCTAAGGAGCATGGCTTACAAAATAGTATAGGAGAAGGAAATATGCTCTGGGTCCAAGTTTTACTCTTTGTCACAAACTGTTACTGCTTAAATTAGAGTTTTAGACATTCACTACATATGTCATCACCTGCTGTCATGACCATCTTTTCTATCTTACTAGATGTGGTCCACAGAGAGCCCAGCTGTTCTCTGTATACACATTTTATACTTAAACATTTATTTCTGATGCCCCATTTCAGAAATGTACATATTCAAGACTTCAGGTTCTAAGTAGGGTTCAGTGGTGCTATACTAACCACTTCTGAGATTCTTATCTAATCTTAGGGAAGACTTCTTGAAAATTATTGAGTCTTGTCTTTGAAAAATTATGGATCTCTAGACTACATTCCCCAACTCAAAGGGTCTAGTTGAGCTCATGGCTAAAGGTAAATAAAGCTACTGTGTCCCATGCTATTATCAGATAAATTTTAAGTCAACTTCCGCTCTCGAGAACTGTGTTGGGATCACGTTCTATGTGCGTGACACCATCATGTTAGTTTGTTAAGTACACAGGGAGCCAGGGTAGTGTTAGTCCACTGTATTAAAAAATAAAATAATAGTTCCTTTCTTGTTGCTGGGACAAGACAAGTTACTGGAGAAGAAGTTTATATTGGTTCCCAGTATATAAAGGTTGCAGTACATAGTTGCATGATCCCAAGGCAGGGTGGCATGGTAGAGGAGAAACAGTTCATGATATGGCAGAAGGAAGCAGAGAAAGAGGCATCAAGGGGAGAGTGAGAGACATACACCCTTTAAGGCCACATCCCAGTGACTCACTTCCTGCCACCAGGCTGCCACCTCCCAACATCATACCCACACATACAGCCATAGGCAGATCAAGCCAATACCACAGATGCATGATTAATTATCACACACCCAGAATCCAGTAACCTCCTCAAAGCCTCATCTAGGCAGTCCTAAGACTTTGGAGGGTCATTTAGATACAAACCTCAACATTCATCATTATAAAGTCTCAACTGTTATCAAGTTTCCAGTAAACCTGGCTCAGGCATTTCATTCATTCTCAACCTATCAGAGTACAGTTGCCCTCCACAGCCACAAGTCCCACATCTGCAGATTCAAAAACCCCTAGATGAAAAACATTTGGGGTAATAAAACTATTTTCATAGTGTATAAACTGTATTAGATTTTATGAATAACCTAAAGATGATTAAAAGTAGGATAACATGCATACATTTTATGCATACATGTACCATTTTACATAAGGAACTTTTAAGCATCCTAGAATTAATCTTTTATGAATGCCAAGGGACTTCTACTTTATAGCTGTTTTTCCAATTGTATTACATTTTAGCTCATCACATACTTTTCCCTTTTTATAATAGGCTTTAATCTATTCCTTCATTCTTAAATGCCAAGAATATATATAGAATTATCTTGTCTTCAATTTTCCAATGCTTACTGTGTTCACAAGAAAGTCCACTTTACATAAATTCAACATTCCATAGCAGAGTTAATTTTTTCCCCAGAATCAATTGGACCTTTAGTACCTCTGTTGTTTTAATTTTTTATATATAGTACAATCTATTCTTAGATTTCTCTAATCCAATAGTCTTTCAATTCCTTGATGCCAATTTTAGATTTAGGCTTCAGGGTCCAGGCCCCAATATCCTGAACCTATTAGATGCTTAATTACTGTTAATATAGAAACACATGAATGAAGAGCTCTACTGGTCAGTAAAAAATATTATAGTAATGTTTGAGTATATTACTGCTAAGTTATAATAATGTTTGAGTAAATTGATCCATTCACTGTATTAAAAGAGAGCAGCTATAAAATAGCATGAAATCATAGTAACACAACATAGACTAGGATGAGAAGTAATTAAAAAATGTAAAATTCAATGTCAAAATGATTTATTGTAGGACATATTTTCCATGGAAAACATGAAAGAATGAAGACTTTCAAAATACAAATGTTGGGTGGAAATGAAAACTAATAACGTTTGAAAATAAAATGTTTTCTAAGAGGAAAAAAAGATGCTAGTGAAGGTGCATGAAATTTTATGATCCCTTTAGTTAGATGTAGGTCAAGCAAAACAAGCATAACTTTCCCATTTCTAGGCTCAATATAACATCACAGGAACCAATGAAAAAGCCGTTATTCACCAGAGACTCTGCACTTGTTGAACAAATGTATATAACTTTTTCAAATGCTGTATTCCTTGATATATAAGATATGTGTAAACGTGTAATAGAAAGTATATAGTACTATCAATCATTTCCAAAATTTGTTTTTTATTTTAGATTTTATTGTTACATTATATACACACATCACAATTACAGTCCACATTGAGAATTTGTACCAATATATGACACAATTTCTCATTTTCTCCCTCCCCTACCCACCCTACTTCCCCCCACCCCTATATACACAAGCGTTGTTTCTTTTTTTTTACCATCATTTTTTCTGTCTTCAGTATTTAAACCTAAACCCCACTACCCTTTGCATATTTACTATTTCACAATCATGCATCCTAGAACACATTTATAGATTCTAAATATCTACCTTTAATCCAGGTACTTGCCCCCACCCCTATATACACAAGCATTGTTTCTTTTTTTTTAACCATCAAGTTTTTATTTTCTTCATTATTTACCCCTAAGCCCCACTGCTCTTTGAATATTTACTATTTCACAATATCAATCATGCATTCTAGAACACATTTATAGGTTGTAAATATCTACCTTTAATCCAGGTACAATTAGAACTTTTAAAACATCATTAGTTGAAAATGGAAACTCTCAAAACAATTTTAACACAAAATAGGAGGCTTTCCTCAGATACATCTATTTCTTTTCCTTCTTTAAAACTTTGTTTTAACTTCATCTATCCTTCCTTTTTTTTCTTTATTTCCTAGTTTCCTTTCTTTCCCTTTTTTCCCTCCTTCTTCCTCCCTCTCCGTGGAGGACCATGCTTCTGACTCTGCCCAAAGCAGGATACAAGCAGTGCAGGCTGTAAAGAGTCCCCTTACAATTGGCTTTTTGTAAGAAGTGAGTCCGACTGAATCCTACAGGACACATCGAGCCTTTCAGGAGCCATAGCGGTCAGTGCAACCTCTGTGCCAACAGCCACAGCAGACCCGAGAGACGCCTATGGAGCTGTGGGGCCCAGTGTGATATAACCTAGCATCCAGGCTCGGAGTCATTCACACTCCAACTCCGTTCCCAGAATTGAAAAACTTTAATAAAAAGACAAGGATAATTAATAACCACAACTTAGAGTTTGTCTGCTCTGTTCCTAATTCAAGTATGCTTTGACTCCTTGACGAGCCTTGACTCCATCAGCGGTGTATCCATAGCGACTCCACGTAGTCCCTTTATCTCAATTAACAATGATGTCACCAATAAACATCAGCGGCTTTTGCTGGCTGCCCAGCACAGCCATCCCGGATCCCCTTTCTCTCTTTAATCCTGTCTTTGAGTTTTTCTTCTTGCCTTGAGCCGTAGCACTGAGCAGGAGGTCGAAAGCTACCTTGGAGTCCTCCAGGACTTCCCTTCCTCTTTCCCTCTCCTTGTGTACTGGGAAAGATTTGACCTAAATGAGAAAAGTGGACTCTTAGAAATCATCAGACTTTTGAAATCCAAACATACCATACTTTGGAATATTAAAAGCTGAGAAGTCTGGTTTCAATCTATTAACTAATCATCAAAATCAAAACTTCTTTGTTTCCATGTGGGTAGTTCACTCTGTGCACATCACGTCACGACAAAATTTGTCTCACCAGGCTTGCTACATACATGGTACCTCCTTCGAGACAGACTGAACAGTCAACATTCTGCATGAATGGATGACCATGATGACTTTTCTGAGGTCATCCCTGTGAATCCCTCATAACTCTGTGCAGAGCTCTTCCATACCATTTCTGCCTAAATGTGACATCATATATGTAAAACAAAGCACAGAAGCAATAGAAAAGAAATAGATTAGTCAAAAATACTCAAAAATAAACTTCTTTATTCTTCTAGAAAAAATATAATTAGTACTCTTATTTTACACAGAGGAATGAATAAATTCCAGATGAACTAAAAAAATGAAATATGATAAATTAACACTAAAAATGTTGCCACTTATTTAACAGTCTTATAGATTATCTTGTGGCATTGACATTTTACAACATAGTAACGTTTCTTCTCAAAATCATCCACTTCTTGACACATGCTATACTTTGACCACAGCCAGGTCCAATAGTAGCATTTGTCCTCTCCATAGAAAGGTAATCTTTATTTAGCCTAACCTTGGTTAGCATTACCCCATGTAAGACATTTTTCTCTAAGTGCATAGAATACAGAATTAAACCAAGTTTATTATTATAAAAAGGCAGTTACCTCCCTAATTGTGAAAGAGTTCCATTTCAAAAGTGTTATATAATTATGATTATAAGTATATAATTAAGCCAATATTTATTCTTATTCTTGAAAAATCCCCCCCAAAAGCAACTCATAAGTAATAACACAAATATACTAGAGTAACTGAAAGCCCCTAAATCAAGGAACAGGGGTGTCCTATATAGCACTCTCCTCAGAAATCAGATCAGTCTCCGTAACTGGTTCTGTGACATGATAGTGGCCCCAAGAATGATGGGATAGGTGGCCCTCAGAGCAGGGCTTCCTCCCACTCCAGGTTTCTTCTACCCCACACAGAAGGTCTGCTCCATCCTAGAGGTGGACTCTGGCACATTTTGTGGAATTAATAAAAGTATATTTTTCTGTCTCATTTCCTTCCTTTATTTCCTTCTCTCTACTTCTCAAATATGTGATGTTTCTTTTTTCTACAATTCAGAAGTACAGAATTAGTCTTCTAATCTCAACTTCTAGCTGCTGAAACTATACCCGGCTTACTCTTTTCGGGAAATCAAGGCATCCAAAGAAACGTGTGGGAGATACAAAGAGGATACAATGAGGAAATGCTTTGGGATGTATGTATAACTGATGTATGCATTTCCAATAATGTTTCAGTATGAGTTCCTTCTAGGGCTCTGCTGCTGCTGTTGGAGCAGAAGGGGAACTTTGTCACCTACAACACACTCCAAGGAGATGTGGGAAATAGCACACGACAAAGCATGTGATATGTATCTCTTCAGTTAACTATTCATAATCTAATTTCAGTATATATTTTTCTAAATATAGACAAAATTTACATGAAAATAGATTGTGATAACTTTCTGAAGATTTTTCTAGTTAAATTAATGAAGTGCTGTTAATTTAGACTTATTTGTAATGAATCATTGTTTTGAAGAATTTTCCAATCCGGGTAGAAACTGAACACACTGATAGACCACTTCCTAGTCCAACTTCACCTCCATCATCTTTCTTAGAAAAATAATTTGATCGCTTCTCGGCCTTTTGGCTAAGATCAAATGTAGAAAAATAATTTGATATAAATCAAGAAGAAAAACAATTCTGGATTCACTCTTGCCCAAAGTAGAAATGATTCAAATCATATCTGAAAGTAAAGAACTAACACAATAGTTTTGAATGTCTTATCACCAGTCAAGAGGTCAAATATATATATATATTATATATTATAAAATATATGTTTCACATCCATACCTGTGCTCTGACATCTCACCTTAAGAATTAAACTCTCTGATGTGGAACACTGTTAAGCTCATTTTACAGATTCAAAGTGCTGCTTCATCACTTGACCTTTTCTTATTTATCATGACAACATCTTCAGAAAACTCTGTAGGATTTGGCTGATCTTCACCTCTCTTCAGTCAGCTGTCTCTGCCATTGTCCCTTATCAGGATGTTTTTTAAGCTGTTTTCATACTCTCTTCCCTTTCACTATGGACTGACAGACGTAGCCTCTCTGTATCTATTATGCCAAATGTCTTTGTATTCTATAATTCCCTGACAATGTAATTGTAAACTCTCACTTGCTTTTTTCAAATCAGTTTGGGAGACTTTAAATGTTCAGTTTTATGTGTCTTATCCCCAGCACGCTGCAAGGTCTGGCTGCATGACTAGATTTCCCAATGTTGATCTGCAATTGTATAAGGATGTTGTGTCAAAAAAAAAAAGTTCACAATATAAGAAAAATCTACAACCTAAGATAAAATATCAATCCATGCATCTATTAAGCTTTTCTTATATAACTTTTGGTAAGCAGAAATCACTACCTGCCAGTGTCTATGTTACAGGTTACCAAGACAGCTATCTATGTCATTTTGGCAATTTACAACACCCAGATCACTATGCTTGGATACTTAAGATGAATCAGTGTCCTGAGTTTCCAGTCTTTTCATTCTGACAACAAAGACATCGGGTGTGAAACAATATGAGCCTGGAAGTAACAACCCACTATGGATATAGATAGATGATGGATAGATGGGTAGATAGATAATTTTTATATGTATTATAATAGATACATAGTATATGTAATATATAATAAAGAGAACTATACATATATAATTACATATAATGGATGTATAATTATATATAATATAATTGATGCATATAGCATTATATATTCATATATGACATTATACCATAAATGTATATACATACATATGATTTTACATAAGAATTGAAACTACATATGTACATACATATAATTTTACATAAGAATAGAAACAAACCAAGACTTGGCAGAATCTGAAAAAATACAAATACTATCAAGTAACTCTAGCTCCACTGAAAATGTATCAAATAAGAATGCTAAACGTGATAGGCAAAGTACTAGCACGCAATTTTTTTTAAAAAAAATAGTATTTTCCTTTGACAGCAGCTAACAGCAAGAGGAGCTGTGCATAAATGCTGAAATCCAGCTTCTAAATCTATTTTATGTACATAACAGAATTGAAATAAATTATTATTCTGTAAAATTGCAAATAAGCAAAAAGAAAAGATCAGAGCTATCTTTGCAACACCGCACTGAAATCAGAGATGTAGCTGCCCGTTTCTGAAAGACTACACATACGGAGGCTCACTTCCAGCTGCTGCTGCATTTCTGTCTGGCTCGCCCTCTCCCCCTACTCTTCACTGCCTCGCACATACCATGGTGCACAGAATCTGTGTTGTTTCTAAGCTAGCTCGGTTCCCTTACACAACCTTTGACCTGATGCGTAGTTTTCACATCTCTTGGGGCCACAAGTCAGCTGGTATTTTGTGTTTACCAGAACATTGGTTCCTTGGGCTTCGGAAATGCTAGGAAACACCAATCTAACAATAGAGGCTGTTCCATAAAAGCTGCTCCTTCTGGGCTGTAGATTGAAATGTGGAATTCACAGTACAACAACGTTTTTCAAGAAATCTTTTCCAATCTCCAACTCTTTTCTTAGCTTTTCCACTCTCTTTGGTAAGCTAAATAAATGCAAAGGCAAATCTCTGTGATTCTTTTTTAAAAAGTCTCAAATTCCCCTTTGTGGAGTTGAATCTGTATTTCTAGGTTTCTTAAAAACTGAAGTAGTTTCATTTAAAAAGTGGTCATTAAGTTTTAAAATGAACTTATATAAAGTACATTTTACTTATATAAAGTACATTTTAAAGTGTTTTTTTTCTTCCAATGAGGTGTTTGTTAAGCACTTAAAGGTTCTGAAACCAAGGAATTGAAAGAAAAGTACTATACATTGTTTAGTAGAGCTTATAAAAGTGTTTTGGCAAAATATGACCTTATCATTAAAATTCAGCAAGAAAATATGGTAGCTCATAAAATCTAACATTATAAGATTTTCTATTATTTGTCTATGTGTCCTAAAATGATGAGTGTGTTTTTTTTTTACCATTATGACTCACACATCCTAATTATTGTTAGTGAAACATTTGGACATAAAAAAACTCATAAACAACATCATCGCTTTCTCCCTTTCTAGTCCTAGGACCATATATGATGACCTATTTTATCACTATTTTAAATTTATTGATACATTAAAGGTACACAGTACAATGACCCTCATTCATGGCATCGTGTACTTATATATGACATATCTTGGTTCTTAATTATCTGCATTCTCCTGCCCCCCCCCAACCCTACCACACCTTCCTATCTACAAAAAATTTGTGTCTGCTTTGCCCTTCTTTTCCCCCACCTCGTATCCCTAGTTCTCCTTCTCTCTTGAACCTTTTCTTCCTCTTTCACAGTACCTATTATACTTTATGGTGTGCTGTTTTTGATTTTAGAATCATGTTAAAAGGTTCTTTCAAACAGCTTACAGAATTTTTTCACATGTGTAATTCATGTAAATAGGAGTCACTTCTATGTTAATTTTTACAATGCCCTGAGATCAAAGTTTCTAAACTATAGAAAATTATGAGGAAAGTATTAATGGGAGGATTGTTGCTTATGATATAACATCACATGCTCCAGCACTTTTCCTAGGCAGTGAAGCATTACTGCCAAACTATCAGTGTAGAAATTGAAAATTTGAAAAATGACAAAACATTATAGAGGAGAACCGTGAGGTTAACTGAGCTGGCAAAGCTAAAGTGAAATCACTTCAATCTAAGTGACAGACACAACTGCATGAAAAGTGAATGTTAATTCTGAACAAGGCCTGTTCATCAAGGATAGTTCTTATGAGTTAAGTTGTAAAACTGCTTGCTTTTATGGATTTTTTCACATTTGCATTGTTCTGTGATAAAGACTTTCTTGTTTGTCGTATGATAGACTGTGAAAGTAAGAGAAAACATTCTATTGGATGAATGACCCTTCTTCTGTACTCTTAAAACATCTTCAACATATACTGATTAAATCTTATAATGAAACAGAAATTGAAATACCATAAGGAAAAATTGCATTACAAACTCTCTTTTTCCTAAGAAAATATCTGTTGGAACTTTGCTTATTTTCCCAAACTTGAGGAGGCTTCGTGCCTTGACAATATGTCAGCTACTAGCAACAAAGAAACTGGACTTAGCAGGGCACAGAATATAGTGTTGCCCAGGTTGGTTTTACTTTTATTTCTACTTTCAAATTATGTCATCCGTGAAAAATAAATTGAAAAGGGGCCAGGGATGTAGCTCAGTGGCACTGTGCCTACCTCGCAAATGCAATGTCCTGAGTTCAACTCATGATACTAAAAAAAAAAAAAAGTTCAATATATATCATCCTGATCTGCTCAGTAATGACCGAAATTCTTTCCAGCCTGGCCAAATCGCTTCATCTGAGAGCTAATTGAAAATAAAAGTAAGCTCAGAAGTCTACGTGAGTAATACTGCATCATTCTTTCCTTAGTCAGGGTTTCAGTGAAGAAAGTGAGAACATGAAGGGATTTGAAGGCCTTGATAGAAGATGGTGTTCTCATCTTCTTGTAGAAGTTCAGCAGATTGTGTAAGCTTATCATCGTCATCATCCAGGCCTTATCGATCATTTAGAAATTACTACAAATAAGAGAGTGCAAAGGACAAGAAAGTAGCAAGCTTCTTAGAGTTATCTTTAAAATGAGAATAAAGAAATGACATTCAGAATAACAATGAAATGACTGCTCTTTCTGTATTTCTTTATGTCTATTTTGACTAAACATTCTCACTATAGTAATTAAACCATTTTGATATGCAGCTACAGATAAACATGAACATGGCAAGTTCTGCAGAGTTGAAAATAAATGAATTAGATCATCTCTTCTGTGAGGTATTTAACAGACTATGCAAAAATTCACTTGAATTTCTAACTGCCATATAAAATGGCATATTATAAAACTTTATATACTTTCAGTTTAATAGTCAACTGCACTATAATATTCAAATCTATAATCCCCAAGAATATTATTTTACCTTTATAAATGGAGAAACTATAAAATAGAGGCTTGAATATCTTGTTTTAAAATCCAAGCTAATTATTTCATGTGCTGTCAAAACTTCATTCACCTGTTCAATAATTATTTACTGAACACTAAAGATATGGTCAAAATATGCCATTATTAAGTTATAGTATAAAGACGATACCCCTCTTGGCCTGAGACTCACAGTCTTTGGGAGACACATGCATACCACTTGAAGACATGATGGCACACAGAGTGCTATGTTATATGTGTGCATGGTGTGAGATACATGAGGCACTTTCCTAGTGTAATGTAGCTGCTATTATGAATTACTAAAACCTTACAAGCAATGGTTTTATAGTTCAGAATTCCAAAATGGATTGCCATGGGCTAAAATCAAAGTTTTGTCATGTCTTTATTAAAGCTTTGAGGATTCAACTTTATTCCTTTCTCCAAATTTGAGAGGCTTGATCTAATCTTTGCCTCGACCCTCAAACCTAACATGAGCTGTTGACTCTGCTTCCTTAGTGAGTTCCCTCAGACTTTCCTTCCTTACACTCTTCTTCAGTGTTTAACGTCCCATCTTAGTTATTTTTCTCATTGCTGAGGCAAGATTCCCAACACTTAAAATTAAAGGAGAAAAAAAAATTTTGGCTCATAGTTTGTAAAGATTTCAGTCTATAGTTGGGAGGCTTCAAGGCAAAGTGGCATAGCAGAGGGATACTGCAGAGGAGAAACAGTTCATAGCATAGTAGACAGAAGACAGGGAAGCAAAAAAGCAGCAGCAGCAGCCTTCTTCCTGTCCCTTGTATTTCATCCACGCTGCCCACTCCTTGAGTAAATATCACTTACAATCATGGTAGAGTATGCTTAATCTGAGTATTGTACATGTAATCCCAGAATCACATGCCCTAGATATAGCTACATCTGAAAATCTTCAGTTATAACCACATGAGGCTTTGGGGAACATCTAGAAACATGCCATAAGAAGTTCTTTGTGATTATCTTTAGCCCATGGAGATAATATAGCATAATATTCCTATTTTAATATTGAACTCAGCAATTTAACTCCATCCACAACTTTAATTCATTTGTGCCATGTAGCCTAACACATTCCAGCTTTAAAGACTAGGGGCAAATATGTTTAGAGGACTAATATTCTGCCTACCCATAATGGATACATGAAGTAGAGAGCCCAGAAGTCCTCACAGAACACTATAGCAGTCAGTCTCAAAATGCAAATGGCAGCAAAGTGCCACTAAAGAGTACTGGAAAGGAAAGCTCCACAATCACATTAGTGTGTCAGTGTGATGAGACAGTCACCAGCCCTTCCCAGAAGCAGAGCTGCAGTCACTCCTTCAGCAGTCAAGGGTAAAGCAGAAAATGGCCCTAATATACCAATGAGAGAGACAGAAATTCATATGAAGATACATCCTTCTGCTTTTAATAACTTACTGTGTTAGCTTTTCTGTTGTGGGGGGAAATAATCTGACACCTACAACTTATAGGAGGAGAAAATAATTTGGCTCCTGATTTCGCTCACTCCAGGATCTGCTGGCTCCCAAATAAGAACATCATGGCAGAAGAGTTGCACATATGGCTCACGGCAGCCAGAAATCAGAGTAGAGGGAAAAGAACCAGAGAGAAAGGGGAAAGGACCATATACATAGCCCAAGGTCATGCCACCAAGATCCACACAGATATACCAGAAGTGTATTTTAAGAATGCAGACACTCCCAAACCAATCAAATTCACCCTTAATCTTAACTATGACACTTTTAAGTTGACCAAGAAAGACCTAACATACAATTTAGAAAATTTGAGGGATAATTTTAGGAACTTGAAAGAAATTTAGTTTTCATTTTGTAACTTATGCATACTTAAATTAGTGTTTTAATTTTTGAAAGAAATCAAGAAGTTTATAATTGCTATCTATTGAAAAGAAATGCATATAACAGTGAAAGTTTGAGTTAGTGAATTACTGCATTACTTTTTCTCTAGATATCTTAGTGGTTATACCAAGTTATGTGTTCAATCAAATTTTTCAAATTAAATAGTTTTTGTCTGTAGAAGAAGTTTTTGTTGTTGTTGTTGTTGTTGTTGTTGTTTTGAGACAGGGTCCCGCTTTGTAGTTCAGGCTAGCCCTGAGCTCACTATGTAGCCCAGGCAAGTCTCGAACTCAGCAATCCTCCTGTCTCTGCCTCCCGAGTGCTGGGATTACAGGCCTGAGCCACCACGCCCAGCTTTAGAATAGTTTTCACTGAGTCTATTGCTACATTTTAAGTATACATTATAATCACATTTATCATTGGGAATTTATAGCTGTACATGATATTTCTCGATTCTCATTTTTCCCATTTCCCTGCCCACCCTTCCGCCCCTCCACCCCTATATTAGAATAGTTTTAGATTTACAAAAAATTTGAATAAGTAGTACATATCCTTGATACCCCAGATTTGCTATTGTGAACATATTGTATCAAGAGGGTACACTTGTTACAAATAATTACAATATTGCTTAATGAAACATTATTAAAACCCATGGTTATTTTTTTTTCAGATTTCCTTAGTTTTTACCTAATGTTCTTTTTTTGCTCTATATCTCACCCAGAGTACCACATTACATTTAGTGAATATGTCCTGCCAGTCTTCTCTTATCTGTGATAGTTTCTTGGATGTTGCTTGTTCCTCATGGTTTGATAAGATCCAGCAGTACTTGTAAGAGTACCATAGCATTACAAAGGTTGTTTTTGAACAAAGAGCACAAATGTAAAAATTTCATTACATCATATCTTATGTACTATCTGCCTGAGTTGTCTTTGTTGATGTTGACCTTAAGAATTGACTGATGCAGTGTTTATATTTCTCAACTATCAAGTTATTCCACCTGTTCTTAAGGAAAAATCATATATGTGTGTGTGAATATATATATATATATGAGATTTATGCTTTTATTCATGTAGTCAACTATTTATATTAAAATGAATATATATTTTATAATATTTATTTTGTTGCTCCAAATGATCAAGTAAACTTATCAGGAGATACTGCTACATAAAATATTTTAATTAAATTGTCAATGCTGAAATGCAAAGGCTATAGGTATTAAGAATCAGGTTTTCCTTTAATCGTTTTAATTTGACAAATGTTTTAGAGTCTTTCTCCTTACTGTGATGGAGTACTCAACCCACCATTCAAAGGTTGAAAGATTTATTTTGACTCTCAGTTTCAGTTCATGGTTGGCCAGCTCCAAGCAAAAACATCATAGAGGCCAGCAAACAAAGGAAGAGGAGAGGAGCTGGACAGAAAGAGAGACACATTGTTCCAGGTGGCCCTCCCATGATCTGCTTCTTCCAATAGCACCTCATGTGCTACCAGCAAGCCAGCTGTGCTGTTCCTATAATTCATTTACTTTCCCAAAGCCCCATGCATGACTACTTTTGGAGCATATTCTCAATCAAAACCATAACAAGCCACATTAAATATTCTGAATAAGTAAATGCTTCCTTAGTCAGAAATATAGAGTTCATAATTACAAACATTTTTAGACTCAGAAAAATTCACTTCCCATACAAGGTACAGGTAGAATATTTTCCTCAGCACTACCTGTTTGAATTATTATTTTCATGTCCATTTCATTACTGCTGTAGTCAAATGGACTAGACTTAATATTCTTTACATTTGAACAAATTCAAGGTGTTGACAATAAATCATTGCTTTGAAAATTCAAAATTCTCTTCGGGCATATTTTTCAGGATTTAAGTGACATGAAAAAAAATTACTTTTATCAATATTATATCTCTGTCCATGTCCTATTTCAGGTGCACTTTGAGTATTGAAATATATGGATTATTGTAAGCAGAACTGCATTTCTTTTCTTGCTTGATTTCATTGGTCAAATGTATGACTTAACATTCTGTGCAGCTGTGTAAAGAGAGACTGAATTCTCAATGCTTAATTATTTTAGCTAGCTCCCATCTGTTCTTTGATTTCAAGCCTTTTATGCAACTTTACATGACATGGAAATTTTGCAAGCAGGACATCACATGATGGATATTTCATACTAAAATTCAACAGATTGAACATTCACCTTTAAATTCAGGTAATCAATATTATGGCCCCATGTGACCTATAAGTCTATGAAATGAGATTGATTTCTGTATTCTTCATATTGTTTTCAAATTGCACCCCTTAACATTGCAAAAAGTGCAGCACTAAGTTGCTTTTTCTGAATCACATCTTTGTCCAAATAGAGTGAAGGTTTGGAGGCTGGTTTACTAAAACCAGAAGGAAGCTGAGCTCTGACAAGGCTGACATTTTGAGATATCATCCTCTCTCTCCAATGAGGTCCCCTCAGGATAACAGACTTCTAAAGACACATCCAGTGTGACCTACCTAGATCTCTATCTTTATTTTTACTTTTATCTATTCTTTTCTGTTCTAGTCTATAAGAATATTCTATGAGAGTGAAACAAATGAAGTTTATGAAGTAGTAGATAGTTCAAGAAAAGTCTTTCTGTAGCCCAAAGACCAGATAGCAGCAGGAAATATAACTAGAAAGAAGTACATGGGAAGAAAAATAACATTCCCAAATGAAACTCTCAGCTGCTATAGAAACAAGAAGTTTTTATCAAAACTGTTTTCAGTTAAAAATATGAGGCTACAATTTCCACTGTGACATATCTTAGTCCCTCTCTGTTTTTAAGGGACAAAACACCTAAGAATCCTGACTCAGTGGTGTTATGCTTTCTTTTGTCTCACAGTTTCAGAGGACTCGGTCCATTCATGGTCAGCTGGCTCCAAGGCAGAAATGGCAGAGTGGATGGAAGCGGGAGAGAAAAACTGCTTAATTCATGGCAGGCAGGACACAGAGGAATGATGAAGGGAGGAATCAGGAACAAGAACACATCTTCCCAAGTCTCACCTCTAGTAACCCACTCCAAACAGACCCCAACTCTTAACCATACACTCAGCTATTAACTCATCAACTTTCAGTTGAATATCAGGCTCCCATGATTGGATCACCTTCCAAAAGCCCTACTTCTGAACACAAAACTTTAGAGAAACTTTCTAGATCCAAGCCATAATATACCTTGATGTGAAATGATTCCATTTGATAGGTTTACAGGAAAATGCAAAAATGATTCTTTTCTCAGAATAAATGCTGGTTATAAGTTATAAGTTTATTCATTCATGGGAAGATGGGGCAGGGAGATCACCATGAGTTGGAAGCCAGGTTGCACTACTAGCAAGACTCTCAATAGTGATGATGATGATGATGATGATGATGATGATGATGATGATGATGATAACAATGGTGTTTGTCCACCTAAAGTGCTATGTTTTTCAAAGATGCTGGCAATAATGGGACATCAAGATCTGTAGAACAATGAATAGCTGCAAAATTTTCCTTTATGGGTCTTTTTATCTACCAAGCAAAAGTGGTTACCAGGAGTCATACTTCACAGGCTGTTTTTGAAATCCCGGAGAAATGCTGATTACCTCAGAACTATACACTAGCTGGTTGAATTTTGTATTAATTCAAACACCAAAGAAGGCGTCCTTGCTGATATTACTGGTAATGATACCTAGAAATTGGCCCTCAGGAGATGGGAGCCAGCAGAAAGACAGTTTTACACTGATCTCAAAGAAGTAACTCCTAAGGGGTTCCACGTAGTACAGAAAAGCTGAATGAGTAGTAGAAAGAGCAGTGTTGCTTCTGAAAGCAGAAAGTCAGTGCATATTGTAATCCTGATGGTCTTGACTTCTGATCTCAGTCACTGCAAAAATAACAATAATAATAATAATAATAATAATAATAATAATAATAATAATTGAGAAGATGAGGAACTTTTGTAACTCCATGTATACATGTGATTACCTCTGATGATATGGGACCAGATGGAAGTCTGGTGATTCAATATGAGTATAATAGAGATGGCGTTCCTATGATATGCATAATTCCTATGGTATTTGTGGCCATGGCAGGAAAAAGCAATGGTTTGAACCCAATAGTGTCTGGTGACACTGCACATCCAGTTACCAGCTGCCCCTGTAACCCTACACTGGGCCTCTCGGGATACGTGGTCCTTCCCATGACCACACACTTGTCAAAGTTGTTTAATAATATTTTCTCCAGAAGGATGGGCTCAGTTTGTCACCAAAATGCATGGCTAAAAAAAAAAAAAGCACTTGATGGCAAAAGTACAAACAAACATACCAAAGAATAGACTTTTTAAGGCAGTGATGTTGTTGCATATTGTAGGGGGAATCTATAAATTAATAGTTTAGCTGCATAAGAGAAAACCAAAGCGAGACAATAAAAAAACTATTTTAAATATAGGCATAGAACCTGTGCTTAAAATGTGCTTTCATTCTCTGGCATTCTCTATTAGAGAGATGATTTTAAATCAGAGAAAACAAATCAAGTGTCTTAGCACGTAGAAATATCCTAGTTGTACCACTTTGATGAACAGTCCATCTTGCACGTGCTGTCTGCCTCTCTGGAGAATTGCCAACCAGAGTCACATCAGTGAGCTGAATGGAAAGGCTACTAGCTATTCAACAGTATGCACCCATTGAGCCATAGCTTAACACCCTTAATAGCTGCCTCAGTCAGAATCCAATCATTGAAAAGACTAATTAAAAAGAAATGTTTATTTCCATCAAATCTAAGGCTAGTTCGGCCTTATAAAACTGTGGATTAAATGAGTCAAAGAGTAAATACAAAAAGATATTTAGCTCATTCCCTTACTTTCATATAACATGGCCAGTGACCCTACAAAATTATCTTAAAAGAATCAAATAAAATTGAAATTCCCTCCTCAAAGAGATTGCTCATTATTTCTCAATGACCAATTCCACTGTTTACCAATACTCAGGTAACTAAGAATTGTATTGGTTTTGAACGAAGGTTGAAGGACTTCCGAAGTGAAGGGTAGGCACAGGATGATCTTACAAAAGCTCAGAAGGATCCCAAGCATGAGAGCAGAAGGAATGATTTACTCAGCACTGCAAGAGCTCTAAGTTCTCCAAGGAAAGCCACTTCTGGTGCATGAGGCCTCACTGAGTCAGAGTTGCAGGCTCTGTGATTTTGCAGCTGTCTGCACAGTCCTCACCTTCGCAGCAGCACTCGGGTCCCCGATGGGAGCTCACGCACCCATCCATTTCTGTAGGTGCTGCCATCGAGCAACCGAGTCACTTCTTCCCTTCATTTTGCTGCTGGCCCACTTTTCCAGCCCCTCACATATGGCTGCCACACATAGTTTTGACACCTAATTCTATCTGTACTGTTCTGAACCTGTTCACTGATTCTAATGCATCACCTTCTGTGCCTGAATTTGGGTCCAAAATGACTAATTTCTGCTGTTTCATCTGAAGCTTCTTATGCTACAGTTTTGGTATATGATTCATATGCATGTAAGTCTAAGTCAAGCTGGAAAATTATATGCACATGTGCACAATTCTGTGATATGTGACCTGTAAATGTGATAAAGGAAAGAAGAAATATGTATGTCTCTGTACTTTTGAAAGACTTACAGAATGTGGTTAGTTGTAATTGGTTTTTTGACCCAGACCAAGAGGATGAGGTGCAAAGCCAAGACAGAGACTCTGGGCATGATTTCAGAGAATCACTTCCATCTTTATTGGGCAGGAACATAGCTTATATACAGGTCGTTGGGGGCGGGCATAGGGAAAAGCCCTATGTGCAACTGGCCTATTGGCCGAGGCCTGGAGAGTCAGGACATAGGGTGATCAGCAGGCCATCTGTTTCCGACCAATTAGGGAGCTCTACACGCAAGGCAGGCATTGTATGCAATGTCCTAATGACATCCTATAGTGAGATACTGGACTCAGGTGTGCACACCCTGCTTAGCCAGACTTCAACATCACCCACAATAGAAATAGATCATTATTAAAATTAAATATGAACTCAACTATGTAGCTGGATATGGTGTTAGTGGAATACAATTTTGTAAGAAATGTATAGTTAGTGTACTGCATGCTTTTTTTGGTTAGGACATTCAGATTGATATAATTTTGAAGCAAAAACAATGTGTTACTTTAATTTTATCTGCAACAGCTCAACTAGGCATAGACTGTGTGTTAATTAATACACAAATAATACAAATGCACGTACAAATGTAGATACAAAAGTGTCAGCCTTATTTCATTTCCAACTGCATTTAATAAAACTTTCATTCTTCATTAAATCTTTGCACAGCTGTTCAAACATGTCCCTTCCGCTACCAACTATGTGCTCTTACAAACTCTGTCAGTATACTTTCTTGTTTGTGACTATGAGTCCACATAAAAACTCCAGCTCATTAGTTTAACAGGCGCCCCCTGCAGGTGAGGAACTCACCCTTGCTCTTACTTTAAACACAGAGTGACATGTTATTTCCCCTGTACAACAAGCTTTTCTACACATTCTTCCATGTCTGTAACTGGCCTTCCCAGTGTCCTCTTGTCCTCATCTGATGCCTTTGTTCCATCCTAAATGGATCTAAATAAACATCCTTTCTGCCCAGCCTGTCTCTGCCTTCTCCTCATGCAATGTACATTCCTGCCTGTCTTAGCATCCTGCCATCTCTAGTACTGCAGTATTTATCAACTTACTATAAAACATTTATTCATTTTTTCTTTTACTTAAATTAAGGCTCATAAATTCTCTGGGAGCTGGCATGGGAAACTGCTCATAAACATGTTCTGTGAATGACAAAATAATATGACATTTATTATCTCTACTGTTTTTGCTAAACTCCAAACCTCAACTGCATGATAAATGTGGATCATCTATGTGGAAATATTTGAGAGTTGAAAGTTCTATTATGCAATTGTGTGGGTTGTGTTATTTAGCATTTATCACCTTGATATGCTACAATTATTAGAATCTTTCCCTCAATTATTATTTTAGACTCTATTTTTTTGGTTTTGAACTCATAAACAATGAATGCTCACCAGTATACTTTGAGTAAAAAATCCTGTTTTCTTGTTTAAACTATTTTGCATCTTTTTTCAAATCAGATAGATTAAACTTACTTTTCCTCTACTCACAAAAAGTCTTTATTTTTCCCATTGAGAAAATAGAGTTATTGGAAATAATGAAGAATTGATGATAGTGTTCAAATTCTCAATAAATACAGGCAAAGGAAATTATCAGCAGAGAATTCTGTAACTAAAGACTTATCAAAGAACTATTTTAAAATTTTTCTTTTATCTTTTCTTTTCTATTTGTGTGTGTGTGTGCACGCGCATGCGTGCGTGTGTGTGCGTGTGTGTGTGTGTGTGTGTGTGTATGGTGTTACCAAGACTGAGCTACAGCCTCAGTCTTTTTTTATGTGTTATTCTGACACAGGGCTGAAACTTGTGATCCTCTTGTCTCAGCCTATCACAGTGCAAGGATTATAAGCATACTCAACTGCACCCAGATTAATTTTTCAATTTTCAATTGCAGAACACAATTTTCAATAAATAATTTCCTAATTAAAAAAGTTTTCAACCGGTCGTGGTGGCTCACATCTGTAATCCCAGCATTTGGGAGGCAGAGGCAGGAGGATTGCTGAGTTTGAGGCTCACATGGGCTACATAGTGAGCTCAGGGCCAGCCTGAACTACAAAGCGAGACCCTGTCTCAAAAAAAAAAAAATATGACTCAGGTTTATCCTTCTTTATTACAGAGTATTACTTCATTGGGTGTAAATACCATGTCCTTTGTCCATTAATCTGATAAGGGATGTGTAGACCCCTTCCAATCTGTAACTAGTATAAATTGTACTATTATAAACATGGATATACATGTTTCACTGGATTATCTAATACTTTGGGGGAAGATGCCTAGCAAAGGAATAGTTGAACCAAATAGAATTTCTAGTTTTAATTTTTGAAGAACCACCATACTGTTTTCTACGATAGTAGAACTATTTTTGCATTCCCACCAACAATGAAGAAATGGTTCTTTTTCCCTATAGCTTCACCAGTATTTGTTGTTCTTTGATTTGTGGTTGCTGGCCATTCTTTGTGAAACCAGATGGGATGTCAGTCTTGTTTTTGTTTGCATTTCTCTCATGACCAGATATTTGGAACACGTCCTCATTGGCACTCAGAGATGTGCATACAGAATTACACCCCAGAAAATAAAATTTAAAAAATGACCAACTGAAGTGAATAGCTACAATAATTATTTAGATTTCTCAGCTTCTTTGTAGAGGTACTATCCTACTCTCAATTCACTGAAAACATTTTTAAATGAATGTTTAAAAATCTTTCATTTTGGAGCTGGGCATGGTGGCTCATGCCTGTAATCCCAGCACTTGGGAGGCAGAGGCAGGAGGACTGCTGGGTTTGAGGCCTGCCTGGGTTACACAGTGAGCTCAGGGCCAGCCTGAACTACAGAGCAAGATCCTCTCTCAAAAAGAAAAAAAATCTTTCATTTTTACCTTGTAATAATCAAATATCATAGATAATCATCTCAGTTTTGGATAAAGCATATGCTAAATATTATCAAATATTTTAAAATATAGCACTAACTGAAGGGATTTTTCCAATCCTTTTTCCTCAGGAGATTTATCACAAAGCACATGTCCCATCAGTTAATGGGAAAAGACATAGTATTTTAACTCAGAGTGACTTCATTAAGAAGAAAGTACTTCAGCTGAGTGTGATATTTATAATGACTTTTTTTTTTGAGACAGGGTCTTGCTTTGTAGTTCAGGCCAGCCCTGAGCTCACTATGTAGCCCAGGCAAGCCTCAAACTCAGCAATCTCTGCTTCCCGAGTGCTGGGATTATAGGCGTGAGCCACCACACCCGGCACTGTGTTGTGTGGTACTGATGGCTGGTGGGCGTGAGTCACCAGGCGCAACACTGTGGTATGTGATTACCAGATATCGAACTTGGAACCTTGCACTTGCAAGGCAGATGCTGGAACCACTGAGATATAGTGACTCTTTCTTTTAGATACAGATACTGAAGTGTTGTTTTATTTTATTTTAATAATTTCAGTTTACTGGTGCATATTAAGAATACATTATGATCACATTCATCATTGAAAATGTGTTCTTGCACATGACATCACTTGGTTCTTATTTAAGTTTACTTTTCCCACATTACACAAAGCAGGATCAGCATCCCAATGCAGCTCTTCCTACTGCCATATGCTGAAATGTGACTCCTTCAATTACTACAAAACCATCATCATAGAAAGTGATATTTCCAAACAGCTTTGTCATTGTTGCTTTTCATTTGTTTTTCACAATATCCCTGAGAAACGTGTGCTATAGTTCTTATGTTTAAGAACAGGAACTTGAACTGGAGCTGTAGCTACTGTATTTCAATCAACCTTTTATTGTTGTTTAATTTGAATCTTTATTGGTACATTATATATACACATTGTGATCACACACAATATTGAGAATTTGTACCAGCATATGACACAGTTTAATTCTCATTTTTTCTCATTCCCCACCCTACAACCCCCAGCCCTACATACATAGTTTTGTTTCTCTCTTATTATTACCATCATGTTTTTCTTCCCCTTGTTACTTACCCCTACACCCCATTTCCCTTTGAATATTTTCTATTTCACAATATCTAATCAAAACATACAATGTAAAAAAAACTAAGGATTTAAATTTCAAGATAGTTTTTGTTAAATAAGTTGAGTTTATTGGTACACTTTAGGAATACTGTAATGACTCTCAAAGAAAATGTATGAATTCAGCCTATGAAAGACAGGAAGGAAAATATCCTTCAGGGTAAAATATCATGATTGTAAAGTGGGCTGGCTTTACAGCAGCACATCATAACCTAGGAGCCCATGAGGACAGGACTATTTCCAGGATCTGCAAAGACCCTGAGGGTCTTTGGGCCACTCTATTCAGACTCAGAAACTCAGGTTTTATCATTTGTAAGAGGACATGTGCATTGATAACTATATGGTTAATTAATCATTGAAATGATAATTGACAAAGAAAAAATTGCAGTCACTTACTGTAGGGTCTGACAATAACAGATTGCCAGGCATTACTTGTACTTGAAATAGCAGCCATGAATGAGAGTGGTGTTCACGGCAACATCAGAAGCTCCGTGTGTCTGGAATGTAAGACACTAAAATACAAGGATGAGTAGCAGCATTCAAGGGAATTGGTTTCTGACAGATTCATGTTTTGTGATGGTCCCTGTGGGTGATAGAATGGAGATGCCCACTCACAAATGCACATTTCAGTAATCATGTCCTGTCCTCTTTCCCCTCGTCAAATTATTAATATACACTTAATCCTGAAAAAGGATTTGAATTTCTTCTCTACGCTGCTACTGCTGAAATGAAATAACCTTGAGGCGTCCCTAAGGTTGAAGAAGAGAAAAACTACATCCTGAAACTGTTTCTTCACGTCTCTTTCCCCAGAGCAGCTTGCAAATGAATATAACCCGTGTAGCAACATTTGTCGTGTTTATAGAACTGAATTTCAGTAACAGTTAAAGTTATTTAAAACTTATCTGAGCAATGCATTTAAATGCATAGTTTTCACTTGTGAGGATATAGAATGAATAAAAATTTCAATACCAATTTTTAAGATCAATTATGTTAACCTTTTAAAATGTGAACTGTAAGAAGCTATAATTTCTGAGCTGAAACAGTGATTAAATGAAATGAATTAATAAACAGTTGCTTCATATTTAATTGAGAGTAAATTTGAAAGCTGCATTAAAGCCAAAATCAATGTAGCATAAATGTGGACAGTATTTTTATCAGATACAAAGCCCTCAATATTGTGACTATGTATTTTGCCATGCAGAGGCTGAAGACAAAAGAAAAATACAATTTCATTGCATTTATCAATTCAGAAGGAATTAACCAAGAACAACAACCAGCATTTATTGATAGTATGTGTTTTGTGTGACTTTTTTATGATTGGTGTAACTCTTGTTTCAGTCAATATCATATCAGAAAAGATGCTAATCTGTGTAACATTCTCGTAAGTCAGTTTTAAGTGTTACTACTATAAGAAACAAGGTTCCAGGCATGGTAGCTCATGCCTGTAATGCCAGCACTAGGGAGGCAGAGGCAGGAGGATTGCTGAATTCGAAGGCTGCCTGGGCTACATAGTGAGCTCAGAGCCAGCCTGAACTACAAAACAAGGCCCTGTCTCAAAAAAAAGGATAAAGGAGATGTGGTTTTTTTACAAAATGGAGTATTACTCTGCCATAAAGAATGACAAGATCGATCCATTTAGGTGCAAATGGAGACATCTGGAGGATATACTAATAAGTGAAATCAATAGATCACAGATAGACAATTTCCGGATCTTCTCTCTGGCATGAACATCTGTAGATGCAAATGAGTTCTAGAAAGTAGGACAGCTTTT
>PVIC010014234.1:0-36897 GCA_004025085.1 Thryonomys swinderianus
AAAAAAAAAAAAAAGATAGCGTGATATTTAATCCATTATAGAGAAACACAAGTTTTATCCACTGATAGACATACAGATTGTTGCTACCTTTTGGCTGTGAATAGTGCTATCATGAACATTCACATTCAAGTACTGGTTTGAACATACAGGTTTTCATCTCTTTTGGGGAAATACTTCAGACTGGAATTGCTGCAGTTACTCTGTGTTTAATTTATTTCTTTTTATTAATTTTTTTTTGATACAGGGTCTTACTTTGCAGTTCAGACTGGCCCTTAACTCACTATGTAGCCCAAGCAAGCCTTGAACTCAGCAATCCTCCTGCCTCTTCCTCCCGAATGCTGGGATTACAGACGTGAGCCACCACTGCCCTGTCCTGTGTTTAATTTATTAAGGACCTACTGAACTGTCTTCCACAGAAGCTGCATGCACCTTCTGATTCTCACCAGTACTATGAGAGGGTTCCAGTTCCTTCACATCACTATTTATGAAATTGGTTTTTTTAGAATTTTGGCCATCCTAATGGGTATAAAATGATAACTCACTGTGATCTTGCTTCACATTTTCCTAATGACTAATGACATTGAACATCTTTTCATGTGCTTTTTCAGCCACCCTTTTTTTAGGTTTTGTTTTGTTTTGTTTTGTTTTGAAAGAGGGTCTTGCTTTGTAGTTCAGGCTTGCCCTGAACTCACTTTGTAGCTCAAGCTAGCCTCAAATTCAGCAACCCTCCTGCTTCCACCTCCCAAGTACTGGGATTACGAGTGTAAGCCACTATGGTCAGCACTGTGGTATGTGGTTATCAAGTGTTGTGTTTACAGGTGTGAGACACCACCCCCAGCATTGTTGTATGTGGTTATCAGGGATCAAACTCAGGAACTTGCACTTGCAAGGCAGGCGCACAACCACTGACCTAAATCTCCAGCCCTTTTCTGCCTTTCTAACAGAATATTGTGCGCGGGGGAGGAAATGTGGGGGTTGTTTTACACATCCCCTGACAAATAATACACCAACCCACATATAAGTTACAAATCTTTTTTTTTTTTTTTTTCTTTTTGAGACAGTGTTTCGCTTTGTAGTTCAGGCTGGCCCTGAGCTCACTATGGTGCCCAGGCAAGCCTCCATGAACTCAGCAATCCTCCTGTCTCTGCCTCCCGAGTGCTGGGATTACAGGCGTGAGCCATCACGTCAGGCATTGTGGTATGCGGTGTTGATTGTTGGTGGGCGTGTCTCCACGCCCAGCATTATATGTGGTTACCGGGATCGAACTCAGGTCCTTGCGCTTGCGAGGCAGGCGCTGGAACCGCTGAGCTAACCCTCCGCCCTAAGTTACAAATCTAAAAAGTAAATCTATTTAAGAATGTTACAAGAGCCCAGCGTGCTGGCTCACGCCTATAATCCCAGCACTTGGGAGGCAGAGGCAGGAGGATTGCTGAGTTGGAGGCTTGCCTGGGCTACACAGTGAGCTCAGTGCCAGCCTGAACTACAGAGCAAGATTCTGGGAAAAAAAAAAAAAAAGAATGTCACAAGAACCAGAGAATCCTGAAAAACTGCCGCACAGACCACTGGTCCTAGACCACTCTTGTGACATTCTGTGGCTCTAACCATGGCAGTATCAAATCAAGGGAGCATTTCCAAATGGGGAATCTGAGGCCTGAGAAAGGAGATCAAGCATAAGTCCCACTAACAAAGCAGAGAATGACAAAACTCTAGAGTTTGAACACAGTGGGTCCTTCCACTGAGAGGCAGAAGAATAACTGGGAACCCTTAAGACCCACACTGATCTGAAAGCCCTGTAGCCCAGACTTGCTTCTCCTACTAATCACCAAGCCTCTCTTCCCACAGGTCCCCTTCTTCTGCCCATCTATCACATGGGGGTTCTCTAATTCCCTAAGTGATCACACTCACTGCCATGACTTCAGCAATTACCTCCACATAAAGGACTCCCAGCCCTACTTTCAGCTGGGCACTAACTACCACTTCCTACTGCCTAAGAGGATGACTCCTCCTAAACTACACTCTACATCCACTTTCCAAGGTCAAACTTACCATCATATTTTTAACCCCTTCTCAACCCCAAGCCTACTGCAAATCTGTTATTCTCAATCTCTGTTAAAGGTATTTCTATTCACCTGGAAAACCTGGACACACCACAACACTTCACAGCACTGGTTTAGAGAAAAGACCTTCATAGCAATCTGCCTGGACTACTTCCATGACCTCTACCAGAACTGTCTTTAGCTACATGATTTTCCTGAAAAACAAGTCTGATAAATTGTTAAAGCTATGCATAAAGATAACTATAAAATAACTTAATAGAGACTATTTAATAAATTTTGACAAAAAGCCCATCTTACATATGAGATTAAAAACTACAACCCAGGGCCGGAGGGTTAGCTCAGTGGTTCCGGCGCCTGCCTCGCAAGCGCAAGGACCTGAGTTCGATCCCCAGTAACCACATATAATGCTGGGCATGGAGACACGCCCACCAACAATCAACACCGCATACCACAATGCCGGACGTGGTGGCTCACGCCTGTAATCCCAACACTCGGGAGGCAGAGACGGGAGGATTGCTGAGTTTGCGGCGGCTTGCCTGGGCACCATAGTGAGCTCAGGGCCAGCCTGAACTACAAAGCGAGACCCTGTCTCAAAAAGCAAAAAAAAAAAAAAAAAAAAAACTACAACCCGTAAAGGAAAACAGAAATTTGACTGTATTCATTGTATTTTTTATTATTTTGGTGCTGGGGATTGAATACAGGACCTTGCACACACTAAGCCCATGCTCTATCACTTAACTACATCCCCAGTCCCAGCTGAATTCATTTAAAACCTACTGGGTGAAAAAGAAAACCAACCACAGGTAAACAGAAAACCAATACTTCAAAAACCTATCAGCCATATATGATGAGCATTAGATTACTATCTAGAAAAGGTTGGACCAACTATCCTCTGGCCCAATCCAAAGTGCTGCCTGTTTTTCTAAATAAAATTTTATGGAAACATGCACATATATGTTAGTTTACATATTTTCTACAGCTCATTTTGCACCATGATGAATAAGTTTCATGGGTGCCACAGAGACCAAAAGGGTAAAATATTTGCTCTCTTACTTTTTTAGAGAACATCTGAAGACCCACGACCCAAACATATACAGAAAGCCCCTACAAACTGAGGGTGGGGAAACTAACCCAACAGAAAAACAGCTAAACAATGAAAACAGATAATCTACCAACAAAACAAAACCCTCAATAAATACATAGAGAAGCTTAACCTCCCTGGTCATTATTTAAAAAAATCATTTCATGGGGCCGGAGATTTAGCTCAGTGATTCCAGCGCCTGCCTTACAAATGCAAGGTCCTGAGTTCAATCCCGGTAATGGGCGTGGTGACTCATGCCCACCAGCAACCTATACCACATACCACAGTGCTGGGCGTGGTGGCTCACGCCTGTAATCCCAGCACTCAGGAGGCAGAGACAGGCTGACTGCTGAGTTCGAGGCTTGCCTGGGCTACACAGTGAGCTCAGGGCCAGCCTGAACTACAAAGCGAGACCCAGTCTCAAAAAAAAAAAAAGCATTTCATAATGTCCAGTCCTAGAAATGTTATGACACAGCCTTTTTTGGAAAGCAATTTGGTAGTATCTCTGAAAAAAATTTAGTGCTCTTGATGTTAACCCAGCCATTCTATTTTTAGGTATCTGCTCCAGAGAAATACTTGCCTTCGTGCTCACAAGCACACACCCAAAAGCATTTATAAACCCGTTTGCCCGAAGCATTCACTATTTATAACGGCAGAACTCATCATTAACCTTTATGTCCATCCATAAGAGATGACAGTACATCTCTAATAGTCCAACATGCAAAATGACTCACCATAACTATATGTAACGTCATGAAAATAACTCTTAAAATACCATTAAGGGGAAAAAATCACTGCAAAGCAAATACATGCACACAGTTCAGTTCTTAAAACATTTCAATGTATATTTGACTTTATAGGTATGCAGAAAAATGTACAGGACAGAAAGAAAAATGGTACCTTGTGAACAAAGGGTATGGAACTATAAGATACGATGACCAGAATTACTGGACTACAGCTCATTACTCAAACCAGATCACTGAGAATTCCAGTGATGAGGTGAAGAAGGCAGGGAGGCAACTCTTCTGCCCTAAACCAGCATTCCTAAACACCTTCTGCAACAAAACCATCTTTTCCACTACTCTCCTCATGATGTCTCCCTGGGATATCCTTGTAGACCCAGATCCAAGAAATGATTAAGAATTCTGACCATCCTTGTGAAGAAAAAGTCATTTCCCTTCTCCAGGTTTCAGTCTTCTCACTGGTAAAAGGAAGTGGTCAGATTAGCTGATCTACAAGTCCCTTCCAGAGCTGATGCCACAATACAAAGCAGGCCCTGGAAAAAGTTACCTCTCTTGTTGAAAAACAAACAAATAAAACCCACAGCTGAAGAAATAAAAATCAGAATGCTGGGAGGAACGTCAGCTCCTGGGAAGACAACATCCCAAGACCAAAGCCACAAAGCTGTCCCGCCCTCTGGGTTGGTGTCTGTGCCTCTGAAGAGGGGATGGCCTTGATGATCACTGATGTATCTTCCAGCTCAGACGGTCTATGGACCGTCTAAAATAAACTCAGGGCGGGGAGGGACAGCAGGAAGCAGGGGCTTGGGGGCAGACCGATGGGAACCAACTGGCTGAGGTTTTCTAATGGAGACATAAGGATGAGAGCAGGGTGGGGGAGGGCCGGATGCAGAGAGCAGCAGCAAGTCGGCTGGCAACAGCCCTGAGTCTCCCTCCTCTCATTTCAAGAGCAGTTTCTTCCTGAAAGATCCCAAGAGGTAGAAGGCTAGGCTAATCTCTCCCAGCACAAATAACCCCACTCATTATTTCAAAAATTACCATTCCAGTTTTGCCCTGGAGGTCTCAGGCCTGTTTCAAAACCCACAAATCAACTTTGAACACAGTGAAAGACTATGGTATTTTATATCTGCTACTCTCCTTGAATCTAATTAATAACCAACAGATTTAAAAAAAAAAAGTTCCAATTCAAACATGCAGATTCCACTGTAGTTTATCTAAACTTAAAAAAATCAGAAAACCTGCTCCTATGTGGCATAAATACCAAATTTACCAATTCTGGAAGTTGCTCAGAAGAACCAGGAAACTCACAAAGCTCTCTTAAAGCATCCTTTTGCCAACTTCAGAAACTTCTTAAACTAAAATTGACTATTCTGTGGGCTATTTTTTCTTCTTGGTTTGTTTGTTAAACTGTAAGAGGAAAAACTTTAATAAAATGTAATTCCTTGCTTTTCACAACAGCTCCACTTTGGAAGTACACCAGGGATCACTACTACCAATTCACAGATAAGGAAATTTAAATATACAGAGGTAACCCCCCCACACTTGCTCAAGGTCATACTACTTAAAGTGACAGCCAGTGCAAGAAGGAAAGTCTCCCAGCTCCTCCTTAACATATACTGTTCCCCAGAAAAAAGTGTCCAGATGAGAACTGAAGTTTGAGTTTTTCTTTCTTAAAAGCCCACCACCCCTTTCCCTCAAGAACACCTTGTGACTTCTGCCCTTCCTAAACAGACTGCCTTTAAGGACCCTGGTATCCTCACAATCTGCACTTTTGAGGTCTTGAGAGTTTGATTAAGCTTCTTGATCTTTTCCTGTTGGAAACCTGACCTCAGAGAAAGTCACCTCGTCCCAGGCCATAACCCCTACCCTGCCTCTCCACTCCAGTCCACCCTGTAAATAAGTCAAACCCTACTTGCACTTAAGTAGCATTAAAACAGCCAGATCAGGGCACTTCAAAGGAACGTTTCTAAGGATTTTTTTTGTTTGGAGATGTTGTTTTGTTTTGCTGTGTTTGTGTTGTTTTGTTTTGGAGGGTTTTTTATTTTTATTTATTGAAAAAGAGTGGTGCAACGAGGTCACACTGAACCAGACCGTGAAGGGGAGCTTCCCTGGCCTCATGCTGGGAGCTGAGAGAAAGCCCTGAGAATGGAGCCAGGGGGACACAATGAGCAGGGTGCACAGGTACAACGCTCCCGCAGGATCCTCAATACCAGGAGTTCAGAAAGCAACCAGGCCAGAAAGTGAGACAGGAAAGGGTAGCTTCCAAAGGCAAAGGCGGCTGCAGTCAAACCCTGGGGACCTTTCCCAACACAAATCCCCTACTCCCCTAAATCACAGCAGGGTGGGGGCCCAGGACTGCTTTCTTGATGTCTGTGACTCTCAGGTAGGTTCAGGAGCCACCAACGTACACCAAAGCTCTCAACTGTCAGTAATACCCAGAGAAATGAACCAACTTTCCCAGTATGCACAGGTCTCCTCACCTCCAGGGCTAGAGACCACAGACCTGGGAAGGAAAGAGAGGCAGAACAGAAGCCTCACCTCTCCCCTCAGTGAAAGCCCTCTGGCTTACATTCATGAATACCACTCTCCCAGACCAAGAGACCCTCCACCTCTCTCCAGTTCTTGGTGGTGACAAGGCCTGACGGGGACAGGTTCAATCCCACAAGACAGAAGCCGCGTGGTCCAGCCGGACAAGACAAGACCTGGGCCACTCTGGCGGACAAGTCTGAGTCTGGCCCTAAGAAAGAGTATGAGGGGGGTCTTGCCAAGCAGTAAGCAACCCCCAAGCGCTTTGTTCCTAATAAGAAAAACTAGGCATTTTTGAGTCACCCAAAAGCATGAATCACACGGCAGGGGTATGGGAATGGGAAAGGATGTTATTTTTCGGCATACTTGAGGATTTTCCCTTTGTATGCCTCTGTCAAGGCTCTTCCCACCCCCCATCTGCAGTCCCATCCCCCAGCACTCACGCACATTTTTTTTTTCCTGCTCCATTTTTATTTTCCCCGCGGCCTTCACAGGCGCCACCGCCCCCGCCCCCGGCCCGCTTCAGGGCGCGTCCCCGCGCTGGACCACGTCTCCTGGGCCGCGACCCCCGCGGCGCCCGCCCCAGCAGCTCACCTGCGTCAGGTCCTCGTCGTTGAGGAGATGCGACTCGCGGGGCTTGAAGCAGTTCTGACACTTGCTCTTGTTGAAGATGTTAGCCTGGAATTTCCTGCACGGATTCTCCTTGGCCGTCGACATGGTCGGGGGCGGCGGCGGCGCAGGCCCGGCCCGCGCGCTCCCGGCGGGCTAGGGCTCAGCGCGGCCGCCGCCGCATGCTCTGTCGGCCGCCGCAGGCCCGGCCCGGCCCGGCCTCTCCCGCGGGCCCGCCGCACGCCGCGCTGCCGCGCCCGGGCCTACAGCGCGCGCGCCGCCCCGCGCCCGCCAGCACCGCCGCCGCCCGGCCGCCGCGGGCCCATGGACGCGGCCTCGGCCCGCTACCTCCCGCCGCGGCTGCCTCTCAGGCACTGGGCGCCTCCCACGGACTGGTCGCCGCTGGCCTTCTTGTCGCGCCGCCGCCGCTTCCCTGGGTGCCCACGGCCGCGGTAACTGGGAGCGGAGCGCTCGCGCACTCCGGGCGGGGCCGGGAGCGGCGGGCGGCGGGCGGGGCGGGCGCGCGGGGCGGAGCCGCGCCAGCGCGATCGACAACCCTACCGGCTAATGGTAGCCACGGGATGCCGCTAACAAAGAAACTCCTGAGCCAATGGCCGATGGAGGCGGGTCTGAGGGTGGCCAAGAGCAAGGTAACTTGTCCAGGAGGAGGAAGGTGGGGGCGCCAGGATGGGACGTTCAGGTTTGGTGGACTGGCGCCGAGGCCAGCGGGCCCGACAGCTGCGAAGGCCGAGCCAGGGCTTTCAAGGGTGGGGAAGCAGGGCGGAGCTGACCTGGGGCGGGTGCTTCGCTAGCCCCTGGCTTCCACAGTGGCCTTTCTTCCAGCGCTCAGTCTGCGCACACCATGGCAAAACGGATTACTTTAGCACCTACTATGTGCCAGAGGTGGTCATCGGGGTCCTAAATAGCATTACTAGTAGTGCGGGCTAGGTTCTGTTCAAGTACTGCAAGCGCTCTAGCGCATTAAAGTTTACAACCTCTCCACGATTATCCATATTTTAAGTATGAGGAAACTGAGGTGTAGAGAAACTAAGCAATAGGAGGTAGTGTTTCCAGGGATGACTAAGAAATCAACAGCCTCGAAGAGCTGCTTTAAGAAATTAGTAAATGCTGTCTCTACCAGGTCCTCAAGTAGGCATTCCTTCCTTCTTTATACACTTGAGGAAATGAAAGCTCAGGCACCTAGAGTCATTTGTACAGGGTCACACTGTTAGAAAGGAGTCTGGAAAGGCAGTCACTGTAAGGTTCCGTAGTCCAGGCACCTTCCCGGAAGCCGACCAGGAAGCAGGTGCTTTGGAAGCCGCCTGGGAAGAGTGTGGGATTCCAGAGAGCAGGGAAACACACCCTGTAGGAGAGTTCAAGTAGCGTCCGGGAGCCTGTAGGCAGAGGGGATTTCGCTGTGACTGGAGGTGGAGGTAGGGCAAGAAAGGCCAAAAAGGAAGAGAGCTGATGGCCAAGTCATCCAGAACCTTATTTCCAGACCAGGCCTGTGAGTGTCAGCCTGCTGGCAGTTGGGAATTACTGGGGGTTTGTAAATGAGATGAACAAACTCAGCCTTCATGGGTGGAGGTGACTTTGGAGAATGTGGTGGTGGCAGCAGTGACAGCAGCTGTTGCTTAAGGAATAGGAAGGCTGGAGAAGGAGCAAATGCTTCTAGAGCTGTGTACTTTTCCACTGGTCATCTGGTGACTGTCCCGAGGAAGTGGATTTCCACTTTGAGTAAGAAGTGCTTTCCTGCACAAGGAGGAGCGGAGATCAAAGTCCTCCAGCAGCTTAAGGGGGTAAAACCCAGCCTCACCCCTCGGCTCTGGTGTTGGGTACCTGCCAGGTGCTTTGGTGACCACACATACACAAAATTGACATGATTGTAGTATTGAGATGTAATGCTTGTAAAATGTTTTGTATAATGTAACAAAACATTAAATGTTATCTAAGCAAAGGGTGTATATCCTACTATTCTTACAACTTTTCTGCTGGTTTAACTTTTTGCAAAACGTGGGGGGGAGGGGTGGTGAGTAAAAGAAACTCACTGAATACTGAGAAAGTGATACCAATGGTGGCCTCTGGGGAGGAGAGCTGGGAGGTTGGGAGTTTACCTACTTTTAATTTTCCTTCTAAGCCCTTCTTTTCCTTTTGGATTTGATATTATATGCACGTACAATTTGTTTTAAAGTAAGTTTTAGAAAGTCCTAACCATACCTCATGGCCAACACAAAGGCAACCCACTAAGAAAATGCTTGTCATGTTCTGCTTAGGTCAAGAGATACATCCTGTGGCTGCCATGGACCCAGAGGGTCCCCAGCAGGGCTCATAAAGAAGAATGTGATTTGAGAATCCAGAGGTGGTTTACCTAGCAAGGGTTCACACTCAGGCAAATAGAAAAACATAGATATAGGAAGCAGACAGACATGTTCCATTTGGGCATCTTAAAGGCCTGGATAGGGGGCAAGAGGGACCCAGCCATCTGGACATCTTCCCAGGAGGCTCCTGGAGGAGGCAGCCCTTTGACTGAGTCTGCAGCTGAGTGAGACAGGAGCACCCAGGGGAGAGGCTCAAGGCATCGAAACCAAAGGGTGTGTCAATGAACAGAAGCCCTGGCTATCACCAAGCAGTGTAGATTGGTAGAGCAACATACCATGGAGGAATGAGAGGAAACAGGTATCCTGGTAGTGGTGGTGGTGATGGTTGATGATATGTTATTTTAATGTGACGAAAAACCCCAGTGAAACTCAGGACATATCAAGAAGTACTTACAGCTGTGGTTATGGACCTTGTAAATGAGGATTCGGGCCCACACAGGGTGGCACCAAAGTGTCTTTGACTGTGTATTTGGAGTTTTATTATTTTGTTTTGATATTTTGCAATGCTGGGTATCTAACCGCAGGCCTCACACACCCTAGGTGGGTACCCCACCACTGAGCTGCAGCTTCATTCTGATCCTGAATGGTTTTTAAAATTTATTTGTGTTTTGTTTTGTTTGTTGTTGTTGTTTTGTTTTGTTTTTGGTGTTATTGGGGATCAAACTTAGGTCCTTGTGCTTCCAAGGTAGGTGCGGTACCACTTGAGCTAAATCCCTGACCCCTTTCTTTCTTCCTTCCTTCCTTCCTTCCTTCCTTTCTTTCTTTCTCTTTCTTTTTATTTATTTACTTGTTTGTTTGTTTGTTGTTTATTTATTTATTTTTATCAAGCACTGTAGGGGCTGTTGGTCTAGAGGATGAATCAGAAGCAGAAGACCTGAAACATAGTCAATCAGGAAAACCATGACAGACTGTAGAATAGAGAAGATGGGGTCTGAACTAGAACAGGGCCAGCGGGAGAGAGGAGATATGTTGGGAAAATGTTAAGAAGGTAAAACAAGGAGTACATTGTTCAAAACTAGATGATGGTATGAGCACCTTCAAGACAGGGATGGGTTTGGGTTACTACTCCATTTCCCATCCTTAGTTCAGTTCCTGGCACAGAGTAAATGCTCAGTAAACAACCTGAAACAAGCATATGGATACAAGCATACAGTTCAATCTCATATTGAAGTATCTCCCCCCACTACAGACTATAAATCACAGACAGAGTCTGGGTTTTACAGCCTTTGGTTCCTTTCCCAGGGGCTAACATAATATCAGGTTCGATACTCCACCTGAATATGTTGCGTTCGTTAACCTATACACTCAAAATTGGCTCACTTTTATCTGCATCTGTATGTAATGTCCACCTTCAATATGCAAATAAGCAAGAAAAGGCCCCTGTGGGGGCAGTTGCAGATGATTTCCATGCCAGCTCCCAAGTATGAAAAACTGTGTGGAACTGCACCAGTTTCCCACAGAGTTCAACATTTCCTTACCAAACAACCCAGCCACCCCCTCTTTGGCAGTCCCAACTGAAATAAGTGCTAATGTCCACCAAAACCCTGATTGTGCTATGGTTCTAAATGCCACCTGGGAAACCTTCCTTGCATCTTGTGAGCAGAATTTACACACGTGCACCCATACATGTACCTGTGCAGACATAAGTACTATTTTGATCTTTATCACTACAGATTAATCTTGTTTAATCTGGAACTTCAATAAAGCAGTATCTAGTTTCTGTGTCTGGCTTCTTTCACTCAACAGCATGTCTATAAATTTCATATACCTGCATTGATACTGTGGGCATCAATCTGTTTCCCTCTCTCTCTCTCTCTCTCTCTCCCCCCCCTCTCTGTCTTTCTGTCTCTGTCTCTCTTTCTCTAACTCTCTCTTTCTCTCTCTGTCTCTGGTATTGGAGATCAAACCCAGGACCTTAACACTTAGCTATATCCCCAGACACCACCCCTTTTGGAAACAAAGTCATACTAAATTGCTCACGCTGAGCACAAACTTGTGATCTTCCTGCCTTAGGCTCCCAGAGTTCTGAGATTACAGGTGTATGCCACCAGGCTTGGGCAGCACATCATTCTCTTTCTGTTCATAGTCCATTGTGTATATGCTATAATTTACTTATACGCCTGTGAATGCCACTGGGCTTGCTTCTTCTGGTGTGGGGCCACCATGAGTAAGGCAGCAATGTGTAGCTTTGTGCCTATTTTGGTGGACATCAGCATTTATTTGAGATGAGAATATCCAGGGGGTGGCTGGGTTGTTTGGAAAGGAGATGTTGGACTTTGTGGGAAACCGCTGCAGAGTTTTCCACACTTGGGATCTGGACACTCTCTCACCTTTTCTCTGCTGATAACTGCGCATAAGAGTCATCAGGAGGAGCATGTCAAGAGCAGGGGCCTCCCAGTGGGATCAATCCAGCTATTGTAAGGCAAGGCAAGACTGTTACTTAAACAACTGTAGTAAGCATTCCGTATTGTGGGAAGAGTGGATAAAACCATGGTTCTCAAATCCTGGGGTATCTCTGAGTTCCCATTCTCCAATATTCAGGTTTAATTGGTATCTGCAAGCACTCCTCAGGAAATGCTAATGTCATACAGGGCTCCTAATCCCTAAACAAGGGAGAGTAGAAAGGAAAAGTCTTTAAGGTCAGGCAGACCAAGGATCATCCTAAGGGTGATCATGTCTCAGCTGGAAAAACATAGTGGCTGAGCCATCCAAGTATTGTCTCCTACTTCTGTGAGGTGACTTGTTTTAGCAAGGAAGTTCTGCTGCTCTTCCCTGTGGACTTTCAGGCAATGGCATTTGGGTAGGGACAGGCTGGGTCACCTGGTGTCCTTACTGAGAACAGCTGGCTGGGACTCTGTGCTCTTCTCATAGCTTCAGAGTTTCTCTTCCTCTCTGACCTTTCCTTCCACTCTGTGGATCTCAGGGGTGCCCCCGAGTATTCCAAGAGGCAGGAAGCAGAAGCTACCAGTCCTTTTAAAGATGAGGCCTGGAGCTCTCCCAAGGTCTGTTAGCACAAGCACAGGCTATCCTGGGCTCCACATAGGAGGGGCTGCACAGGGTGTGAATCCAGGGCATGAGGCCACCTTTAGGATTAGTTGCCATAAATAGAAGCCACGTCATAAGATTGTGAGAAATAAACAAATTAGTCTATGTGACAAGTATAGAACAATCCCTGGAGCATAGTAGGGGCTCAGCAGCATCAGCATTTACTACTATGCCTAAGACTTCTGCCAGGATCTGGCACATTTTTTCATAAAGGACCAGATAGTCAATATTTTTTAGGCCACACGGTTGCTCTTGTGGCTCTACTGTTATTATGTGGAAGCATTTATAGTTAATACATGAGTGAATGCAGCTACTTCCAATAAGACTATCTATACTTAGCAGTGGGCCTAATTAGGTCATCTCTCCTACATGTTGCCTTTTTCTTTCAGCTTACAGATGAGGAAACTGAGACACAGAGAGGTCAGGGCTTTATTCAACATTATACAACAAGTATAGTAGGATTTAAAGTGCACAAGGTCCTTATAACTACTGCTGTATGTCACCTGTCAAGAGAGTCATAGGCCTGCCCTGATGGGCAGGAGAGACTTGGTCTCACTCTTCCCTAAGGTTCAGATTACTGTCTTAGAAATAAGACAAAAAGATCTCAGAGGCTCCTTCCAACTGTGACTTGAGGATCCTTTTCTACAGCAGGGACCAAATGATAGTAGTCTTCAGGCATGTGCCAGGGGAGGATGTTGTGTATTGGACAAAGGAAATCCAGTAGAAGGACCTACCAATTTCACTTCTAGAAAGGTCATAAAGTTGCTAGTGCAACTACACAATTATAGTTTATGTGCCAGAATGTTCATTGTCCTGTTGTTCTTTTTTTTTTTTTTTTTGAGACAGGGTCTCGCTTTGTAGTTCAGGCTGGCCCTGAGCTCACTATGTAGCCTAGGCAAGCCTCGAACTCAGCAATCCTCCTGTCTCTGCCTCCGGAGTGCTGGGATGACAGGCGTGAGCCACCACGACCGGCACTGTGGTATGTGGTGCTGATTGCTGGTTGATTGTTGGTGGGCGTGAGTCACCACGCCCAGCATTGTATGTGGTTACCGGGATCGAACTCAGGACCTTGTGCTTGCAAGGCAGGCGCTGGAACCACTGAGCTAAAACTCCAGCCCCGTCCTGTTGTTCTTAATAGAAAGCTGGAAATACCCTACTAGCCCACCATTAGGGAATCAGATAAACAATTGATGGTTGTTTGATATGGCGAGAACCATGAAGTTATTAAAAACAGAGATAAGGTTTAGATGGGAGTAGCCCACAAAAAAACTGTGAAATTAAAAAAAAAAAATTAGGGGCCGGAGGGTTAGCTCAGTGGTTCTGGCACCTGCCTCGCAAACACAAGGTCCTGAGTTCGATCCCCGGTAACCACATAGAATGCTGGGCATGGAGACACGCCCACCAACAATCAACACCGCATACCACAATGCTGGATGTGGTGGCTTACACCTGTCATCCCAGCACTCGGGAGGCAGAGACAGGAGGATTGCTGAGTTCATGGCGGCTTGCCTGGGCACCATAGTGAGCTCAGGGCCAGCCTGAACTACAAAGTGAGACCCTCTCTCAAAAAGCAAAAAAAAAAAAAAAAAAAAAAAAAAAAAAAAAAAAAAAAAAAAAAAAAAAATTAGTGGAAGCCAGGGCTGGTGGTTCCTACCTGTAATCCCAGCTACTCAGGATGCTGAGGCAGGAGGATTACTTAAGCCCAGAAGTTTAGGATCAGCCTGGGAAACATAATGAGAACTCATCTCAAGCAAATAAAAAACTAAGCTTGGAGGCACACACTTATCATCTCAGTTCTCTGGGAGGCTGAGGTAAGAGGATCATAAATTTGAGCCCAATCTATGTAACAATAACTTAATGAGACCATGTCACAAAAAAAAACCCCATGAAATTAAAGAAAGTATTGAGTATAGAGCTCGGTATGGAGGCTCAATCCCCAGTACAGGAGGAGAGGGAGGGGAGGGAAGGGGGAGAAGAAGAATGGATACATATTTAGATTTTTAAAAAACAAGCCTTTGATTTTTGCTCATTGAGAGAAAGAACCCTGTGATGAAGGTGCTCCAGGATCCAGCTTCAGTACCATCAGCCCACTGCAGGTCTTGCCCCAGGCACACCCCCAGCCACCAGATTTCCCGTATTTCATCAAAGCCAATTCCAAATCACAAAACCTCATCCATAAATAGTTCAGGGCATGTCTGTATTAGATCAAACTCTTTTCAAAAAGTAGCCACAGCTGGGTGTGGTGGCTCGCACCTGTAACCCCAGCACTTGGGAGGCAGAGGCAGGAGGATTGCTGAGTTCGAGGCTTGCCTGGACTACATAGTGAGCTCAGGGCCAGCCTGAACTACAGAGTGAGACCTTGTCGCAAAAAAAAAAAAAAAGTAGCCACAATACCATAAACATGCCCCCCCAATAATTCTTTAATGTCATTAAATGTCCAGTAAATACCAGTTATCTCATAAAAACATGTTATTTTTGTCTAGGAAAACTAAAGTTGAAAAAGAAAAAAAATGGCAATCCAGGGGGGTAGATTAGTACAATGATCTAGGGCTTTGTTTAATGATACTTATCAGAAGCCTTAAAAATATTCTTATCTTTTACCCCAGCAATTCCAACCCATGAGTTTACACTAAGAAAAAAAAAAAAAGTAAAAAGAAATATAAACATTGCTCACCAGAGTATTCAGTGCTTATTTACAGAGAAGTTGCTCAAAAAATATTTGTTGAGGGCCGGAGATTTAGCTCAGTGGTTCAGGTGCCTGCCTCACAAACGCAAGGTCCTGAGTTCAATCCCTGTAACCACATAGAATGCTGGGCGTGGTGACTCACGCCCACCAGCAATCAATACCACATACCACAATGCTGGGGGCATGGTGGCTCATGCCTGTAATTCCAGCACTCGGGAGGCAGAGACAGGAGGATTGCTGAGTTCGAGGCTTGCCTGGGCTACATAGTGAGCTCAGGGCCAGCAGCCTGAACTACAAAGCGAGACCCTGTCTCAAAAAAAAAAAAAAAAAATTTGTTGAAATCAAGTTCCAGCACTGTTGTTTACAGATTTCTTTGTAAAAAGTAAAACAAAGTAATGGAACCATCTGACCTTAGAGTACTGGTTTAATGAATGAGAGCAGATCTATGGAATCACATACAGTGTTGTGCTGGCATTTAAAATCAGATTCTAAAAATATGGGTGAATACACTCCTTTTTAAGAAGTGGAGCTTAGGGCTGGAGGGTTAGCTCAGTGGTTCCAGCGCCAGCCTTGCAAGCGCAAGGTCCTGAGTTCGATCCCCAGAAACCACATACAATGTTGGGTGTGGAGACTCACGCCCACCAGCAATGAATACCACATATCACAGTACCAGGTGTGGTGGCTCACGCCTGTAATCCCAGCACTCGGGAGGCAGAGGCAGGAGGATTGCTGAGTTCCAGGCTTGCCTGGGCTACATAGTGAGCTCAGAGCCAGCCTGAACTACAAAGCTAGACCCTGTCTCAAAAAAAAAAAAAAGAAGTGGAGCTTAATCCCCATCTCCTCACCTCAATACAAGTGATCCTCCTGCTTCAGTGTCCTGAATGCTGGCATTACAGGCATGTGGTAGCACACTCAGCTGATCCCTATAGTCTCTTGATTGTGGGGTGGGCCTACTGGTTTTCATCCAAAGAATGGAGTGTGAAAGGGGAAATCTCATTCCTAGTGGAGGAATGGCAGATGTTCCCTCCTTTTCCATGTGACAAGTCAGGTGGGGAACCAGGACCCCTGGGATAACATACAATGATAAGGACACCCCATCTCTATGGTCTTCTCCCCTGAGCCATAACCCCAGTCTCGTTATAGAAGAAGAATTGCAGGGCTGGAGATTTAGCTCAGTGGTTCCAATGCCTGCCTAGCAAGCACAAGGGCCCTGGTTCGATCCCTGGTAACCACATACAACAATACTGGGCATGGTGACTCATGCCCACCGGCAATCAGTACCACATACCACAGTGCTGGGAGTGATGGCTCACGCCTGTAATCCCAGCACTCAGGAGGCAGAGGCAGGAGGACTGCTGAGTTCCAGGATTGCCTGGGCTACATAGTGAGCTCATGGCCAGCCGAACTACAAAGTGAGACCCTGTCTTAAAAAAAAAAAAAAAAGAAAAGAAACTTTGCAAATCCAAATGAGAGGCATTCTACAAACACCTGAGGATTGTGAAACCTTAAGGCTATGAGAAGCAAGGAAAGTCCTTGGAAAACTCACCAGTCCCAGAAAGCCTAAAGGAATCCCTTCTATTATATACCATGTGGGATCCCTGATAAGATCCTGGTGCAGAGAAAAAGGCACTAGTGAAGAACTGGTGAAATCTTTTTTTTTTTTTTTTTTTTGCTTTTGAGACAGGGTCTCGCTTTGTAGTTCAGGCTGGCCCTGAGCTCACTATGGTGCCCAGGCAAGCCGCTGCGAACTCAGCAATTCTCCTGTCTCTGCCTCCCAAGTGCTGGGATTATAGGCGTGAGCCACCACGTCAGGCATTGTGGTATGCGGTGTTGATTGTTGGTGGGCGTGTCTCCATGCCCAGCATTATATGTGGTTACCGGGGATCAAACTCAGGACCTTGCGCTTGTGAGGCAGGCGCCGGAAACATTGAGCTAACCCTCCGGCCCCGAACTGGTGAAATCTTAATAAAACTTGTCACTTAGTATTATTTTACTAATGTTAAGTTTCCGGGTCTTGACAAATGTACTAAATAGTCATTAGGTTTAGAAGAATGTGGCTACAGAACACTACTCTTTTTCTAACTTTGTTCTAAATCTGAAAAATTTTTTTAAAAACTGATTTAGGGTTGTGGATATATAAATCAGTGGTAGAGCACTTGCCTAGCATATGCCAAAAAACTAGGTTCTATCCCCACCACTGCAGAAGAAACAAAAGCTTTATTTCAAAAACCAGAATGTGGGCCGGAGATTTAGCTCAGTGGTTCCAACGCCTGCCTGGCAAGCGCAAAGCCCTGAGTTTGATCCTGGTAATCACATACAATGCTGGGCGTGGTGACTCACACCCACCAGCAATAAATACCACATACCACAAATGCCAGGCGTGGTGGCTCACGCCTGTAATCCCAGCACTTGGGAGGCAGAGACAGGATGATTGCTGAGTTGGAGGCTTGCCTGGGCTACATAGTGAGCTCAGGGCCAGCCTGAACTACAAAGCGAGACCCTGTCTCAAAAAAAAAAAAAAAAAGACAGAATGTACAGCACATACTACCTGTAATCCCAGCACTCTGGAAATGTGAGGCAAGAGGAACACAAGTTTGAACCCAGCCTTGGTAACTTTGTCTCAAGAAACTAAAGGCTTTGTAGCTTAGTGCAAAGGCCCTAGGTTTGATTTTCCCAGTACAGTGAAATTTTAGAGATAAGTACATAAATGCAACCAGGATGTAGTTATTAGCACGTAAATGTATAGTGTCATGCATTTTTTTTTGCTGGAAGCCATTTTGTAAGTGAACAGCAAGATATGTATATCCCCACAGGTGGGCACATTTGCTCATAGTTGTGTGTACAGGGAAATAATGCTTGGAGCGAAGACTCCCAGGACTACTCAGAAGCCCTGGAGCGAAGCAGGTACATACGCAGTGCCACCATGGGAATGGGTTGCTAATGCTCTCCACATGGCAGCAGCCTGGTGGCCCCCACTGAGGATTCTTCTCCAGAACTGAGACCCAATCCTGACAGATCTAATTTTCCAAAGGAAACAAGAAAGCTCCCACACAGCTGCAGAGAGAAGGATTTTCAGGTCACAGTCCCAAGGCAAAGAGAACCAGGATGGCAAGAGGCAGGTCTAGGGCCTTGCTGAGCTGTCTCACCCTAGGCCCCACCATTGGAACCAGGTCCTAGAGGATCCCCAGGTAGCAGCGACGGGACAGGCTGAGCTCTGGCTGATGGGTCTGCATGTGGCTGCGTGAGGGAAGGGGGTGGAGGTTTGCTCCAGATCCAGTGCCTGGAAGCTGACATTTCTGCTTCAGCAGAATCTGGAAGAGCCGCATGTGCATATGTGCATCCGAATGTGACAGTATTGGGTATGAGCACTCAGGCCCCGAGCACCCCTACCCCAGCCCTGATCATAGGCTTAGGAGGACAAGAGGGGCCGCTGAAGGTCTCAGCTCGGAGGACCTAGCATCTGGTGCACACACATGGTTACTTGGCCTTCTCAGGCCTGGCTCCTGTGCCCCTTGTGCCTGGCCAGCTGGAGAGTTGTTGATTGGGAAACACTGCACAGACCGCCACTACCTCATTATCTCCCACAGATACTTCCTGAGGGCCATTTATAGGAGATGAGCACAGAGCTCCCTGCTTTGATCACTCCCCAAATACAGGCTCTGGGTACAGGAAGCCTGTTGGGCCACCCCTGCTACAAGGTGGCTGGGGGGGGGCTGGAGGATGAGTGTCAAAGACATGGGAAGGGGGGACAGTTTGGGCAGAGAGAGGAAGCAGGAAGCCTCAGAGCCTTAGGGCCAAAGGGCTCTTGGAGATTCTGTAGTCCAGTGCCTTACTGTACAGATGAGAACACTGAGCCCAGAGAGGGCAAGATACTGCATTGAGGTCAACAAGTCCTTAGTGGAACTCATTTTCTTTGTGGAAGGCTCTAGAATTCATGGCCCATGAAAATCATTTGTTCATCTTTTCAGCGTATACATTTTAAGCTTCGAGTATATGCCAGATCCCAGTCTAAGCCCTGAGATAGGGCAAGGGACAAGACAGACACAATCCTTGCTTCCTAGAGCTTGTGCTGTAGTCAAAGAGAAACAATAAAAAAAGGAACAAGATCACATCAGATTATGCTCAGGACTGGAAATGGGATTGTCCCACGTGGTGGAGATACTCTGTCAACATGGCAGTACTGGCCACATGTGGCAAATTAAGTTGGATCAGTTACATTGAGGGAGGTTAGCTGTTCACCACCTCCACTGCCGTAACTGGACTCCTGGTGCTCCTCAATCACAGGAACTGGTGGATACTGAGTTGGACAAAACAGAGAGTAGGTCTCCACCATAGAGTTCCCTGCTTTGCAGGGCCATCCAGAGAGCAGGGAGGGCTGGGATTGGATGGCTGAGGACTGTGATATCAGAGCAGTTCTGCTGAGAAGATGCTGCACTGGGAGGAGGGCATTTCACATGCAGGGGCCATGAGGTAATGATGAGCTCTGTTCACCCAAGGGATGGAAAGGCAGAGTCACTGTGAGAGAGGAAGGTGGGGTTGGAGGGGCCTGTGTTGGCCTTTGAGCCTTGATAAAGAATTTCTGCTTTATGTGAAAAGCACTCAGAATCTGTGGGTGGGGCTTAAACAAGGGAGTGGTATGGTCTTTAAAATATGTGGAGGATGTTTGCCTGGTTAGCAAAAGTAGAGGAAGCCTAGAAAGGCTGAGACAGGAGAATCACTGTGTGTTTGAGGCCTCCCTGGGCTACACAGTGAGTTCAAGGCCAGTTTGAACTACAAAGTAAGACCCAGTCTCAAATGAATACATTAAAAATAAAAAGAGTAGGGGCCGGAGGGTTAGCTCAGTGGTTCCGGCGCCTGCCTTGCAAGTGCAAGGTCCTGAGTTCGATCCCCGGTAACCACATAGAATGCTGGGTGTGGAGACACGTCCACCAACAATCAACACCGCATACCACAATGCCGGATGTAGTGGTTCACGCCTGTAATCCCAGCACTCGGGAGGCAGAGACAGGAGGATTGCTGAGTTCGCGGTGGCTTGCCTGAGCACCATAGTGAGCCCAGGGCCAGCCTGAACTACAAAGTGAGACCCTGTCTCAAAAGCAAAAAAAAAAAAAAAAAAAAAAGAGTAGAAGGAGGGGAACTATGAGCTATCACGTCATAGATATTTGGGTGATATGGTATGAGTAGACCTACCAGTCATGTCCCAAGCCCTGGTGTTCTTGGTCAAGCTGTACCTGAAACTATTCCTTTGATGCCCAACCTCTTTTCTTTCTCTTCTTGGATACTGGACACTGACTTGAACATACCCTCCTTGATACTGCCTACCTGTCCCCTATCTCATAAACCAACTGGATTGTAGGCTTTGCTTGGTGCACTGGGTCTAGTGTCTTTCCCAGGACTTTGCCCCTTTCTCCCTATCTCCAGGCTGATAAAATAGTCCTGCCAGTTGTGTTGGGTTTGTGGGAAGGTTTTTCAGGCCACTTTGGTGTTTCATTAGGTTTTCATTATATAATGATTTTCTGAGAGCTGGTGAGGAGGACACAGAAAACTGCTTACTCCAAGTCCATATTACACTAGAATAGAGGCTCAACTTTAGCTGCAACTAAAAGAACTTTGTTTTGATATCAGGATGAACTTCCTCTCTTTAAAAGAAAAAAATCAACTGATGTTATAGCTATGAATTCCAGTGGAGGGATCCTTAGGGCCCTTACAGCAGGCAAATCACACATTCCTTGCATTGGCACCACAGAGGGCTGCCATCTGTTTCTCTGTTGCTGAAGGTACATTTCCCAAAGGCCCTTTGCGTTACTAGGCTCTTTGCCTGGAAGGTGTCTCCCCAGGTTGCAAAGCATGGCTTCTCCTCCATCTCACCCCAAAACCCCCTCCTCAGAGGCAACAGGGATGCCTAAGCACCACTTAACACTCTGAAACTGTCTTGTTTTTCTCCTGTTCCAAAATGTTAGCTGTAAAGGACAGCATTGCTATTCTGGTGTCCTCTGTCCCCCACACCTGAGGCTCTACCTGGTGTGCCAGCCTCCTTTGGGGAAGTCATGGGTGGCTGGGATATTGTGAGAGGCTGATACATCTACAGAGCCTTCTGTGCACTGGCCTTACCCTTTGCTCTCTCTTACCCTCAGACAGTATCCTCTGGATGAAGGGCTGTGGATCAGGACCCAAACTCCAAGGGAAGGAAGGAGTTTATGGCAAGTTTATGGTGGGCCTGACCTGAAGAGCCCGGAGAGGACTCAGGAGGCACAGAGTTCAGGCCAGGGCCTAGAGGTACACTGCCTTTTGATGACAGCTTTCCACCTGTGCTGTGGCTTTTGCTTCTTATGCCAGGCCCCCCTTGGGTATCCTCATTTCTTTGAGATATATCCCTATACTCGAGGGCACTTGCCTGTGGGTACAGTGGCAGGTCCTTCAGCCCACAACCACACAATACAGGAAGGAGAGATAGCTAGAAGTCACACCCAAGGTAGCTCAGCAGGGTAGCCCAGCAGGGTAGCCCAGCCCTGGCGTGCCTGTGGTTCTGCCCATCCCTGGGCAGCCAGACCTGCCCTCGTGGTCTCCTGCCTCTCCCTGTGCTGACATCAGCTGGGTGGACTTGGGCACCTGGAGGAAGAATGCAGTTCATTGTTAGCAACTGTGGGATGCCTTCCTACCAGCCCCACCCAGAAGTAGCCAGCCAGGCTTGGAGTAAGCCTGGCTAAGGTGCTGGAGACCCACCCATACCCCCTCACTGCCCTGCTATGGTGTGAGCAGCTCCAGAACCCATCACCATCTGACCTCACTACCCTATACACATGTGACTTTTAAAATGAGAAAAAAAGTGTGTGAAAAATAACTTCTGTCTCACTTGCCCAGTCCAGTCCTAGTCTAAGCACTAACTCATTTAATCCTTGCATAGCTCTGCTCCCTACCAAGAAATGGTAGTATCAGCCACATTTTGCAGAAAGGGGAACTGAGGCCTGAGGAATGGTAAGCAGCACACTACACCACTTTTAGAGCTGTACCCACCCTGACCTGGGAACCACATGGAGCTTGGCAGTGAAACTCCAGCTCTGTTCCACCTGGGTTATAGCCTTGGGTGAATCACCTCATTTCACTGGACCTCAGTTTCCTCATCTGTGAAAGGTGGGATAAGGACACCTACTCAGAGCTCAGGTGTTTGCGAAGGGGGAGTAAAACAGAAACCCCCTTGCAAACTGTAAAGTGTTATACACAAGTGAAGGACATTGTTGTCACTGAGTCTGTTTTGAATGGTGTATGATCATCTCTCCTCCCCCAGTTATAAGTGGCCCATAAGAGACCACAACAGAATCACTTACCTCTAAACAGGCCTCATCCAGAGTTTGCCCAAAAAATCCTTATTGGCTGGACGTGCAGTTCAGTGGTAGAGCACTTACCCAGCATGTGTGAGATCAGGATTTGATCCCCCTCGCCTTACTGACCAAGCAACATGTGTGCCACAATGGACAAAAGTGCAAGCTCGGGTTAGTCAGCTACCTTGGAGAACTGTTTGGCAGAACCTCCTGAGACTGAACAGACCTACATCCAGCGATAGCCATTCTGGTCCTAGGCATGCACCCAACAGAGATGGAGCTTACATATCAAGAGTGTCCCAGAATGCTCACAGGAGCTTTATTTGTAATGAGCAAGAACTGCAATGGAAGAGAGGGTGGACATAAATATATTTTAAAGTTGTATATGAACAGTCACACCCACATCCATACATAGTGTTGAACAATCCATGCCAATAAAGGCTATAGCAGGGTTGAGAGGTTCCATCAAGACATAAATTTGAGTGTAAGAATCCATGAATCTATGGATAAGAATTCCAAGGAGTGGGACTGGAGATTTAGCTCAGTGGTTCCCATGCCTGCCTGGCAGGCACAAGGTCCCTGGTTTAATCCTCAGTAACCACATACAACAATACTGGGCATGGGTCTCACGCTCACCGGCACTCAGTACCACATACCACAAATATCGGGCTTGGTGGTTCAAGCCTGTAATCCCAGCACCCAGGAGGCAGAGACAAGAGGATTACTGAGTTCGAGGCTTGCCTGAGCTACATAGTGAGCTCAGGACCAGCCTGAACTACAAAGTGAGACCCTGTCTCAAAAAAAAAAAAAAAAAAAAAGAAAAAGAAAAAGAAAAAGCATTCCAAGGAGTGAAAAACAAATATCTATGTCTGAGAGAAAGGATCATGACTGGATCTAGGAGGGTACCATATGTTAATAGGCTGTTGGGATGCCAATGTGTTATATCTCAAGCCAGGTGGTGGTCTCGTGTGTGTGTGTGTGTGTGTGTGTATGTGTGTGTGTGTTTGTGTATGCTAAAGTTCATTCAGCTGTACCCTGTGACTATATGCCTTTCGTGCATGGAAGGGATATATAATATTTTTAAAATAAGTACCAGGTGTGATTGAGAAATATAGTGAATATTTATTTTTTTAAAAATTTATTAAATAAAAAACATTGTGACTAATTCTTCTCCATATATTCCCTATTGGTTCAAACACACTGGAGGCAGTAGCATTGCCCTGAGTTTGAGGTCAACCTGGTCTACATCATGGGTTCAACCCGAACTACATTGTGAGTCTGTATCTCTAAGTAAGTAATAAATAAATAAATAAATAGATAGATAGATAGATAGATAAGTGTCAAGAATAATGGAGTAAGTATGTTCAAAGAAAGCGGAAGTATTTTGAGGGGGCTAATGGAATGTGTTTTTTATGTATTTTAAATTTAAACATTCATTGTATATTTTGATCATAAGTCTTAAGACTGTGGAACCTCACTTCAGCCTCTGTTGTGCTACCTCTGAGCTGGTTGGGTATCTTTGCGATTCTGTTTTCTGTGTTTTCACCTAGAAGAATGGAAATGCCAATACCTCTGGAGTGGCAGTGGCATTACAAAGAGGAGTTATGGGGTATCCAGCACTTAAGACAGGAAACAGTCATAATTGGCAGCTATTATCAATAGTGAAAGATTTACATTACAAATCATGAAACATTTATTCCACAAATATTTACTAAGCACTCCATGTGCCAGACACAGGGCTGGGCTTGAGGGATAGCGCAGACCTGCCTCTTTTGCTGGTGGAGTGGATATTCTAGTTCCTTCTCTCAGTCAACAACTACTCACTTTGACTTGGTCCAAGCTGCATAGCTGATAAATACCTCAGCTGGGACCCAAGCCAGACTCCTCCTCAAAAGTAGCAAATACTTTTGCTGCCTTGTGCCAGTTCCCATCACCCATTCTAGATGTCACCAGTCCCTGCCCAGCCAGTCCCTGCTCTTGCCACTTCCAGGAAGATGGTGGCAGTCCCACAGTCAGTCCCAATGAGGCATGTGAGTTATGGCCTCGTGGTGGAGAACTGAGCAGGTCCCTAGGGATCCTGCAGTGGTGACTCGCTTACTAGTAGACATTATTTCATTTTCTTCCCTTCCCTGTCGACTCTCCACAGCCTATCGGTGGTTCTTAAGATGGCATCCTCTCCAAGCAGCCTGCTTTGAGGAGACTCGCCTGAGAGTCACATGCTATGCAGAAGCAGAGAGGTGGGGGTGACTGGCTGCATCCAAGACAGCTCACTGGAAGCCAGTGCTCCTTCAGGAAGGTGCTGCATTACCAGGGGCCTTGCTGTGGCATCTGCTTCCATGGCTCTCAGGCCTCCCACCCCAGTTCTGAGTCCCTCGGGCTGCCAGTCACCCCAAGTAGGACTAGGTAGAGAGATGAGACCCACTCACCCGGGACAGTGAAGACCCTTTACATGTCTGTATTGAGATACAATTCACAGATCAGAAATTTCGCCCTGTAATTGTACACAACCTAGTGCTTCTTCCTCTGTTTGGAGTTGTGCAACCATCACCTTGTTCTAAGTTTAGAACATCTTTCTCACCCCAAAAGGAAACCCTATTTCCAATAAGCAGCCACTCCCTGTCCCTTCTCCAACCCTGGCTCACAGCAGACATTCATTTGCTCCGACAACAGATTTGCTTATTCTAGACATTTCACATCAATGGAATCATGCAGTGTGTGGGCATTTGCTGTCCAGTTCTTCATTTAGCATAGTGTTGTCGAGGTTTATGCATACAGTGGCATGGAATTGTGTCTAGTATATTAATATAGAACATTTAAATTCATTCATCAGTTTTTGCATAATATAATTTTATTTTAAATTGAGGACTAGAAGCATGACAAATGTTCACATGTTAAATGCAGGTGGTGAGAACACTGGTATTTATTAAGTCCATTTATTTGTTTGTTTGTTTGTTTATTTAGAGGCAGGGTCTTGCTTTGTAGTTCAGGCTGGGCACTGGTATTTATTAAGTCCATTTATTTATTTGTTTGTTTATTTAGAGGCAGGATCTTGCTTTGTAGTTCAGGCTGGCCCTGAGCTCACTATGTAGCTCAGGCAAGCCTGGAACTCAGCAATCCTCCTGCCTCTGCCTCCTGAGTGCTGGGACTACGGGCCTGAGCCTCCAAGCCTGGCATTTGTGGTATGTGGTACTGATTGGCAGTGAGTTTGAGTCACCACACCCGATATTGTTGTATGCGGTTTCCAGGGATCAAACCAGGGACCTTGTGCTTGCTAGGCAGGCACCAGAACCACTGAGCTAAATCTCCAGCCTAAAGTCCCTTTATTTTTGCATATTTGAAAGATTTCATAATTTTTAATTTGAAAAAATATATTTTTAAAATAGAGAGAAGAAATGGAGTAAAAAAATTTTATTTAAAAATAAGGTAGATAGCGAGGTGTGGTAGCACATGCTTGTAATCCCAGCACACAGGAGGCTGAGGCAGGAGAATTGCCTCAAGTTTTAGGGCAGCCAGGGCTAAATGGTGAGTTCAAGGACAGCCTGAACCATATAGCGAGACCCTTATCTCAAATAACAACAAAAAGAAAGAAAGAGAGGGAGAGTGTGAGAGAGAGAAAGAAAGAAAGAAAGAGAGAGAGAAAGAGAGAGAGAAAGAAAGAAAGAAAGAAAGAAAGAAAGAAAGAAAGAAAGAAAGAGAAAGAAAGAAAGAAAGGATATTGAAGGAGCACTTGGGATGTTGAAGCAGGAGGATTACAGCAAGTCTGAGGCCAGCCTGGGCTACATAGTGAGTTCAAGGGCAGCCTGAGCTATGTAGTGAGACCTTATCTCGAAAAGAAAAGAAAAGAAAGGAAAGGAAAGGAAAGGAAAGGAAAAGAAAAGAAAAGAAAAGAAAAGAAAAGAAAAGAAAAGAAAAGAAAAGAAAAGAAAAGAAAAGAAAAGAAAAGAAAAGAAAAGAAAAAAGAAGGGAAAAAACAAAACAGGAGACACCCGAGCTTTCCTGGCTAGTGACCCTGCTGCCCTGATCCATGAGGGCCACTGCAGCCCTGGGCCTTTCCTGCCAGTTGGAACCATTGGTCTCCTTGTTTCTGAAAGCTGTTTTTTGGGGTATTTGTGGCAATCCATCAACAGAAAAGTGTCTGTGTTTCCCTAGGCCTAGTTGGATTTATCCTGCTTGTATGTGCAATGAGGAAATCTACCTAAGACTGTCACCTAGGATGGTGAGGTGGAATTTTAGACCATGTGGCTGAAACAAAAACTTAGGCCTGGAAAAGAGGCTGCTTTTTTCCCCCCCTGTACTGGGAACTGAACCCAGGGTCTCCACACTTTCTCAGCCCTTTTTAATCTTTTATTTGAGACAAGGTTTCACTAAATCACTCCGTTGTCCAGGCTGGGCTTGAACTTGGGATTCTATTGCTTCAGTCCCCAGAGTGCTGAGGACAGACTTGTGCCAACATACCTGGCCATGAGCTGGAGATGGGGGATGGGGGAGTGGGCCTGCTCTGCCCAACTTAATGAACCCTCCCCTTTGCACTGCCACCATCTTCCCCAAGACCCTGCCCAACTGTCCTCCAGACAGCTGAGCTGAGCAACACGTCAGCCAGGCCCTCTGCAGGGTTAGGCCCCTTCTCGGAGAGAGGACATAATTGTGCTTCTTAGGAAAGAAATTCTGAAGAGGCCAAGCTGGGGCCAGGGAAGGGCAGTAGGCCCAGACTTCCCTCCTACAATATAGGCATTCTTTCCTTGAAACCTTGGAAAATAAGGCTGTATGTCCTCTTTGCTGTGGCCCAGCCTCTGTGATGTTGCTGAAATGCCAGGGGGTGCTGGAAACCTGGCTGCCTAGCCCAACAGCCACTGCCCCTGTGGCCCAGAGCTATGTGTTGCTGAGTGCGTAGGCCCCTCCCACTTCATTTGAGTCCCAGGAATGTTGTCATCTGGCCACCCACAGCCTTATCAGCTCGGCCTTTCTCAAGACCGCTGGGACAAAGGGTGTGGGTGTTCTCAAGACTCCAGGGGATTCTGAGAATGTGTCTTTGCCTCCCAAATTGCCAGCTGTCAGAGCTGGACAGAGTCCTCATCCACCTCTTCTCTGAAGGGGAAACTGAGGCAGGGACTTGCCTATGATCTTAACTGTTTTGTCAGTGTGAACTGGACCTCACTAGAAGAATCTTACCATTTCTGCATCAAAGACCCCATTGATCTAAAGAATATTTTAGGCCACTGATGATAAACCTTTAGACACAAGCGCCCAGACTGCAACACAAAATCCACTTATTTATGGCAGTGCCAACTATTAAACCTGAATACTAAGATTTTAGAAAAAACACCTGTCATCTGATGCTCAGCTGCTGGAGTGACTTGGCTCATGTGGCAATAGAGAAGGCTCTGCGTGCTCACTGAGACATGTGTGCCACAGGCACACCACCACTATTCTAGACCATTACTCATATGCTCAAGGGCCAGGCATGTGGCATCCAGGGTGGAGTGGTTTGATGAGCAGGGCCTTCTCTGGAGCCTGTGTTTGTCAGCCCTGGCTAATGGGGGCCATGTAAGACATTAGATTATCTATTTTTCTAGAGAAGTTTTTTAAAAATTCATCTTTCTATGATATAACTACTCTTTTTTTTTTTTTTTTTAGCCAGGTTGCTGTGTAGTACAGGCTGGGTTTGAACACACTATGTAGTCTAGGCCGGCTGGCACTACAGGGATTACAGGCATGCACCACCAAGCCCAGCTGTAACTAGCCATTCTCAAATATTGGTGATAAATTAAACATTTAGAAATATATATCATGCCAGCCAAATGAAGCATGTTTGCTGGCCAGAAATAGGTTGAGGACTGCCAGGTTGGGAAACCTGCTCATACCTCTGTTTCTATGAAAGGACACCAGACACCATACCTGAGCCTGGGACCACCCCACCTACGCCCCCTAGCCCTGCACAGCTTGTGCTGATGTACTTTTAGGGAGAGGCAGAGACTGAAGTTGACCTTGCAGTGGCCAACGAATCACAGGCCAGGTTTTTAGCTTTTGCTCGCCCAGACTTGCCAGAAAGAACTCCAAGGATCATCTTGTTCCAGCTCTGGAGCCCAGGACGGTTAAATAAGCAGTCCAGGCAGCTTCCAAGGGAGCCAAAAAGGAGAAGGAGGTGAGGTCAGAGTGGTGGGTGGCAGATTTGAGGTTGGATTGTGCCAGGCTTTCAGGGCTGAGTCAGGGCCATTAGGAGGTGGTTGGCAGAGGAAGCTCGATCCAGCTCATTCCTTCTCTTGTTAACTCCATGAAGCCCATCAAAGGTTCATGTGTAGAGTCAGACTTTGAGGTAAGAGATAACTAAGTCCAGTTGTTCCCTGGTATTTGTAAGCCCCTGCAGACACCCAAATACACAAATACTCAAGTCTTTTGTATAGGATGATGCAATATTTTCACGTAGCCCATGAAATCCTCCCATATACTTTAAATCATCTCTAGATGACTGATAATACTTCATACAATATAAATGCTGCATGTTATTTTAGTGTATTGTTTAGGGAATAATAACAAGAAAAATATCTGTACCTGTTCAATACAGACAGTATTTTCAAGATTATTTTCAGTTCAAAGTTGGTTGGATCCATGGATGCAGAAGACTGTACATATATACAAGGACAGGGTGAGGGACAGGACATCAGAGAGAAGCCAGATACAGTCCCAGTTTTATTGCCTAGACGAGGCAGTGAGCGTGAGAAACAAAGACTCATATAGACTACGGACAAGAAAGTGTGCTGACCAGTGGGCCCTTCACACCTCCTACTGAAGCGCTGTACCGTGGGTTGGGGAACCACTGGCTTGTCCTGTTTCCCCCTCTCTTCCCTCTCAGTACTTCTCACCTAGCAGACTGGCGGCAGTGTGGGGTGCTGGACAGAGAGCAGTCAGGGACCTGCTGTGACTTTCCAGTGATGATTGTGGCCCCACCTCTGGACTGTGTCACCTTGAGCCATTCTCCTCTCCTCTCTGAGCCTCAGTTTCCTCAAGTGAAAAGCAAGAATAGGCATCAGTGGCAGTGGGCAAGGTCACCAGTGGAAAGTTATGCTAGGACACTGTGGTGCCCGTCCTGCTTCTCCGGTCCTTGCTGTGAAGATTCCTGGAGTGGCCTCCTGGCCCAACTTCTGGTCCAGCCACCGAGTCTTAGCTGCACAGCGGTTCTCTTTGAACCACAGACCCGACAGTATGCTAAGTGAATGAGCCTGGCACAGAAAGATGAACGCCACATGCTCTCACAGATATGTGGAAGCTGAAACGTTAGTCTCAAGGAAGAGTAGAATGGTGGTTGCCTGAGCCAGAGAAGGGTGTGGAGGGTGGGAGATGGAGAAAATATGATTAATGGGGATAGGGTTCAGCTGGATAAAGTACATAATTCCTCCCATTTTATTTTGGATTTTGTTTTGTTTTGTTGTTTGAGGTAGAGTCTTGCTATGTAGTGCAGGCTGGCCCTAAACCTCTAGATAGTCTAGCCTGGCCTTGAGGTGACCCTCCTGCCTCAGCCTTTCAAGTGTGAGGATGACAGCTGTGCTCCACTGCTTCTAGTATTCCTCACATTTTATAGAAAAGTAATTATTACTACAACAATTACGTACCCATGTATTTCAAAATAACTAGCAGAGAGGATTTTGAATAATCTCAAAACAAAGAAATGATAAAGTATAAAGAATTGTGTGAGGTGAAGGACATGCCGATTATCCAGATCTTATCATTACAGTGTACATGTGCCTTTACATACCATACTCACACTGTACCTCACACACACACACACACACACATAACACACACACACATATATATGTAATTATCGTGTGCTAAATTTAAAAGAACAAAACAAAATAAAAAAATCCAGTCTGGTCATTTTCTGGCCTTGTCCTGCCCTGATGACTTCTCAGCACCCACAAGGCACCCATGGGCTTCTTGTCCCAGGACAGTCCCACTGCTTTCACTGGCCTTGTCTCCACTGCTGGCCTCCTTTTTCTCAAAATGTTCATTTTCTCCTGCTGCAGGGCCTTTGAACTTGTCATCTCCCTACCCAAACTTGACTTTGCAGGATACCTCTCAAGTCATTTCCTCTGCTATCCTATTCCTTTGTCCTTGGCCTACAGAGCTGCCTGGCCATTATCTTTCCCAGTGCTCTAACACCCTGTGCCCACCTACCTGCTTGTGTACCTCCTTCTCATCTTCCTTACTGCACCAGGCCAGAAGCCCCAACAGATCAGGTGAAGGACCCCCTGTTCCTCTTGAGTCCTCAGTCCCCAGCCAGGCATCAGGCATGCTAGAATATTCATCTACCATAGATGAATCTGGAATCTAGCTTGTGTTTTAGAAAAATTGAAGAATCTGCCCTCAGGTGTGGCCAGGGGCAGATCTGGAAGGGATCCTGTCTAGGGAGGTTCTCCAGATTGGGAAAGCCACTGTGGCCCTTGCCTGACATCACTTGCCCCTGAGGGAGGATTGTGGTCCGGTGGCTCTGCCCTGGCCGGGCAGGTTCCTGGCTGGTTTGGCAGGATTGCTGTGGCCAGCTCTTAGCCTCTGTTTAAGGCCCTGTTCAGGACCCTTTGCTCAGGGCCACACTCCCTAGTGGAAGACCCACAGTTCTTGCTAAGGTCTCTGTGATCCTCCCTGCAGGATGCCCATCCCCAGACCTCCTCGTTTTTCATCCAGCACCTCCTTGTAGGCATCTGTCAACCAGGTACAGGTCCTGTGCCTGGGCTAAAGGTCTCCAGCAAATCAAAAGAATGTCAGTCAGGACTTTCAGGTGACTTCAAGTGACTGGAGCATGGGATGAGGGTGTAGCAAGGTCTGTGTAGTGTGTGTCTCCAAGCCTGAGATGAAGGTTTGAGAGTGGGTGGCCTTGGTGAAGCAGTGAGTGACAGAGTAGAAGTGAGTCAGGCCAAGGCAGGCGTGAAGATAAGCTGCATCCATACACCAGTGAACCTGTGGGCCACACAAGGCCTCTTTGCATTTTCCCTCCTCTATTCTGCTTCTTGTCTTGGTCTTGTATCTTTGCCTAATCTTGCCTTAAATGGTCTTTGTCAAAGGATGGCCCTTGACCCACACTCCTCCACGCAGCGGCCTCTTCCTGTGTCCTCTTTGCTTCCTGCAGAGAGACAGGACTGCATCTGTATGCAGAGTTGGGTATTCACTTGCTCAGTAACCCTGTCTGCATATCAGGCTCTCACCATAGAGCAATGTCTGCAAAAAGAATGAACAAGTACTCAACAGTGCTCTGAAGTGATGTCTTAAGCCAGAATATGCCCATAACTCAGTGTATGACCTGGGCAAGCATGTCCTCTGTCCACTGTGATAGCCAGGGCCCAAGGACTCTGCTGGCTCTAACTTTTGAGGTCATAATTTCAAGGAGGACCTGCTGCCCACCATCTCAGAACCGGGAACTCCAACATGCTTTTAGACTAATACATGTCATCCCTGCCAAGTGAAAAAGAAGTAGTAATCCTGTCTCAGATGTGAGAATAAAGTAGCAGTGGCTGCCCACATATCAGTCTAACCTGGTAAGGAAGGGATTTAAATTTCCAGGACTGGAAATCAGGAGAGCCTTGGAAAAAAACAGGAGGTTCCTGCTGGAAGAAGAGAAAGACCTTGACTCGGATCCTTCTTGAAACCTCAATGTGGTGGAGGTGGGCACAGACACTGAAGTTTCTTAAACCATTGGACTCAACTGTAGCTGAGTTCAGCCAAGAGAAGCAAGGAAGATATTGGGACACCAGCGCAAAGCTTCAAAAACTAAGTAGAGAATGGAATCTTGGAAAGGGCTAGTCTGGACAGGAGATATAGGTAACTAGTGAGTAGCCTTTGGAGACGAATGAATTTCCTGATTCCATCCTTAAGTCATTTTACTCAAGATTCAAATGTCCTTAAAATGTAAAGAGTTTCTATAAGTCAACAAGACAAATAAAATCATAATAAGAAAGATGACAGTGAACATGACACTGATAGTTCACAGAACAGGATTTATGAAAAGATTTTTACTCTTCTGTAAAACCAGAGAAGCACAAATTAAAATTGCAGCCCAAGGGCCGGAGGGTTAGCTCAGTGGTTCCGGCGCCTGCCTCGCAAGTGCAAGGACCTGAGTTCAATCCCCAGTAACCACATATAATGCTGGGCTTGGAGACTCACACCCACCAACAATCAACACCACATACCACAATGCCGGACGTGGTGGCTCACGCCTGTAATCCCAGCACTCAGGAGGCAGAGACAGGAGGATTGCTGAGTTTGTGGCGGCTTGCCTGGGCACCATAGTGAGCTCAGGGCCAGCCTGAACAATAACGCGAGACCCTGTCTCAAAAAAAAAAAAAAAAAATTGCAGCCCAAGACTATTTTTTACCTATCAGCTTGGCAGTGCTCCAAAACTGTACTAACAGGGTTGGGGATTTAGCTCAAGTGGTACTGTGCCAAACTTGCATGCACAAGGGCCCAAGTTCAATCCCCAGTACTGCAAAAACAAAACAAGCAAAAAAAAAAAAAATAACTATACTAACATTGTGTTGACATGGTTGTGGAAGACAAGAACTCACATATGTTAACCAGTAGGTCTGTAAACTGGTACAGTCACTACTAAAACTTTAAAAAATCTACATGCCTTTTGCCTAAAAACTTACTCATAGGCATTTATTCTTCAGGGAAACTGGCATACATACCAAATGACACACTAGTATAAGGTTACCTACCACAGTATGTTTTCCTTCAGATTGCAAACTATCTAAATACCCATAAATAGAGGTTAGTAATCTCCATAATGATATATTTAATCAATGAACACTGCGGCTGTCAAAAACAAAATGAAGAAGGTTCATATACTTTAACGTGGAACGATCTATATACACTGTTAAATAAAAAGACAGGGTCTCGCTTTGTAGTTCAGGCTGGCCCTGAGCTCACTATGGAGCCTGGGCAAGCCTCAAACTCAGCAATCCTCCTGTCTCTGCCTCCCAAGTGCTGGGATTACAAGTGTGAGCCACCATGCCCGGCACTGTGGTAAGGTATTGATTGCTGGTGGGCATGAGTCACCACATCCACCATTGTATGTGGTTACTGGGATCAAACTCAGGACCTTGCGCTTGCGAGACAGGTGCCAGAACCACTGAGCTAAACCTCCGGCCCCCCAATTTTTTTTTTTTTTTTGGAGATAGGATCTTGCTTTGTAGCTCAGGCTGGCCATGAGTTCACTATGTAGCCCAGGCAAGCCTCGAGCTCACAGCAATCCTCCTGCCTCTGTTTTCCACATGCTGGGATTACAGGTGTGAGCCACCATGGCCGGCATTGTGGTATGTGGTACTGATTGCTGGTGGGCATCAGTCACCACATCCAGTATTGTTGTATATGGTTACCAGGTATTGAACCAGGGACCTCAGGCTTGCTAGGCAGGCGCTGGAACCACTGAGCTAAATCTGTGGCCTGAAAAAAAAAAACAAAATTTAAGGATAGAGTATTAAATAGTCATGGATGTTTGTTAAAGCCTCAGTTTCTTGTTTCTTAATTAGGACTATGGACTACTCACTCTATCTTATGGTGACCACTGTCTGTACTCAAACAGGGCTTATCTGACTCTTAGGTCATTTCAATGCACCCCTACCCTAGAATTTGCTTTTGCTCTCAACTGTGTAGGTGGCTCTTCCAAAGAGGATTGTCCTTAGGCTCTTGGAGCCTCCCAGCCCTTTCTTGAAGAGGCAACAATGTTGCCCATTCCCTAGCATGGGCCTTGCCTGATGACTAAGATGAGGGGGAAGAGAAACCCAGCTTCCCTTGGGAAACCTGATTACTGTTTACATAGTACCCTGAGAGAATAGATTGGAGCCCTGGCCCTTGGAGGACTTTGTTTGGGGGGGTCACAGTTGTATGGCTTCTCCCCTGTTATGTCTAATATTCCCATTCCCTTACCACTGTCCCCTGGGTGCGTGTTCCTTATAATGTCCTCAGGGATGCTGAGACACAGGTGAGCCTTTCATGTGGTTGCTAGGTTGGTGTGTTAGTCAGCATTCTGTTACTGTAACAAATACCCACAATGATCAGCCTCTAACAGGAAAGTTTTACTTGGCTCACACTTTTGGATGCTTCAGTCCATATTCAATTAGTCTCATAGCTTTGGACCTATGGTGAGGCGGCACATCAGGATGAGGGATTTGGGGAAGCATAATTGCTCTCCTCATAGCAGGGAAGCAAAACAAAAAGCAGAAGCAGCGTTGTCCCCTCCAAGGCCCATCCTCAATGGTCCAAAGACCTCTTACTAGGCCCCAGTTCTGAAAGCCCCCATCTCTCCCAGTGGCACCATGGATGGAGACCAAGCTTTTATTTAGTAGACGGGCTTTGGGGAGATATTTACTGAAACTACAGCATGAAGCCGAAAGAGATTACACTTGTCCTGGGTCACAGGAAGTAGTGACACCAAGCTCTGAACTCCAGTCTGTTTGACTTAGGTAAAACAAGGGAGTTGCCTCCTCCTGGCTTCAGGAAGTGTCAGGAGGGCTGAGCCAGGTGGAAGCCTTCCTTCCCTCGGCAGTGCTGCCACATATGAATGCACACAGGGTCCTCTGCCTCCCTTTTGGTGTTTTGTCTCTTGACATTTCTGCCTTCACTGACTGGTCTCCTTTCAGGGAGCACAGAGAGGAACACGGCTGAGGTCCATCCATGGAGATCATGTGCTGGGGCAAGTGGGGTGGACAGAAGGCGCAAGACAAAATTAGCCTCTCCATGGAGGCAGCTCCCGGCAAGTTGAACATCTGTCTGCCAAGAAGTGACTTGGACATCCAGGGAAGGATGACAGAGGAGGAAAGGAGTCATCCTTCCTCAAAGAGCACATCCTCCACTCCTGAGGAATCTTCCATGTTTGTGGGGCCACACACACCAGAATGCAACCCTGTCCCTCATCCCAGGCCCAGGGCCCTCCTCAGCCAAGAGGACACTTGTCTGTCTACACCACAAGGAGGTTACCAGTGGACTCACCTGTTGAAGGTTGGGATTCCTGAAATCAGATATAAATAGAAATAGAAGTCACAGCCAGTCATGGTAGTGCATGCCTATAATCACAGCACTCGGGAGGCTGAGGTAGGAGGATTGCCATGAGGTCAAGGCTGGTCTGGGCTACATTGTGAGTTCAGGCCCAGGCTCAAATACATAGGAAGATCCTGTTTCAAAAGAAAGAGAGGGGGAGGGGAGGGGGGAGAGAGGAAAAGAGAAAGAAAGAAAGAAAGACGAGGTCATGTCTATTCTTTTTAGAAGTTTTGAAAGCACAGAAAACTTTGACAGAAAGATATAATAACATATCACTCAGAAATAACTTTAAGTTAGATGTAGGTGGAATAGCCATGTAATTCCAGCAGTCTGGAAGGCTGAGGCAGGACTGCCAAGTTTGAGTTCATCCTAGGCAACTCAGTGGCCTAGAAAGTCTGTCTCAAAATGAAAAATAAAAAAAGCCTGGAAACATAGCCCAGTATACAGGCCCTGGGTTCAATACCTGGTACCTGCAAAAAAGAGAAAGGGAAGAAAAGAGGGAGGGAGAGAGAGGAAATTACAACTCGCTCCTCAACATTTTAGGATGACAAATTTCAAAAATGCAGAACAGTTGAAAGAACTATACAATCAACTCATAGATTCTCCAAAATTCACATTTTCTTTGCTTGATTACAGTTCTATCTGTGTAGGACTTTATTCATTCATTATCTTTTCCCTTTTTTATTGGTATAAAATAATCATATGTTTATAGGTCACATTATAATAATTTTTTTTTGAGACAGGGTCTCACTTTATAGTTCAGGCTGGCCCTGAGCTCACTATGTAGCCCAGGCAAGCCTCCAATTCAGCAATCCTCCTGTCTCTGCCTCCCAAATGCTGGGATTACAGGCGTGAGCCACCACGCCCAGCACTGTGGTATGTGGTATTGATTGTTGGTGGGCGTGAGTCACCACGCCCAGCATTCTATGTGGTTTCCGGGATTGAATTCAGGATTTTGAGTTTGAGAGACAGGCACTGGAACCACTGAGCTAACCCTCCGGCCCCACAGTATAATAATTTGATACAAATTTACAACATATTATGCACATACGATAACTAGTATTTCCATCTCTATACATATTATTTCTTTGTGAACCTTTCAGCTCTTCTCTTGAGTTCTTCATAAAATATATAATGAATTGTAAACTATAGTTACCCTATTGTGTTGTGGAGCATTAAAACTTGTATCTCTTGGGGCTGGGGATTTAGCTCAGTGGTTCTAGCGTCTGCCTTATAAGCGCAAGATCCCAAATTCAATACCCGGCAACCACATACCAAAGTGCTGGGGATGGTGGCTCATGCCTGTAATCCCAGCACTCAGGAGGCAGAGGCAGGAGGATTGCTGTGAGTTCAAGGCTCACCTGGGCTACATAGTGAGCTCAGGGCCAGCCTGAACTACAAAGCAAAACCCTATCTCAAAAAAAAAAAAA
>PVIC010014235.1:0-14509 GCA_004025085.1 Thryonomys swinderianus
GTTCCAGGCTTGCCTGGGCTACAGAGTGAGCTCAGGGCCAGTTTGCACTACAAAGCAAGACCCTGTCTCAAAACAAAAACAAAAAAATTATTCTGTATGTGGCATCTTCATCTGGTCCCTTCCTTGCAGGTCTTTATTTGAATATTACTATCTCACATTTTCTGCACCTGACTTAGAGTTAGGACACTCCTGTGATTCTCTGCTCTCCTTTCTAGCTTTTCCTTCACTGTGTAAATGTTTGTTGTATTTATTTTCTTTCTACTTTCCAGAATCTGTAAGCTTCATTAGGTCAGGTTATTTTACTTGCCATAGTGACTTTTTTTTTTTTGAGACAGGGTCTTGCTTTGTAGTTCAGGCTGGCCCTGAGCTCACCATGTAGCCCAGGCAAGCCTCGAACTCAGCAATCCTCCTGCCTCTGCCTCCTGAGTGCTGGGATGACAGGCATGAGCCAACACGCCCAGCCATAGTGACTTTTTAAATAATGCATGAAATATGATAGTTGCTTAAAAATCCTCTATAAAAAATAAGCAGAGTTAGAAGCTGTTCTATGTGATACTGATGAGCGTTAGTATTATTCATACCAACAAACCAGGTTTTAAGTGTATTCTGTTGTTTTGGGCAGTTCGTGTGTGTCCAAAATGATATTATTATTAATAGTATTTCTTCTTGATATAAACATGAAGTTGTCGGTCACCTACACTACCTTCAACTGTTCTAAAAGACATTGTGATAAACAAGCCCTCTCTCCATGCCAAAGGCCTCTGTGACTGTCCATGAAGACCACAAGGCTCTGAGTTCTCCACTTTCTCCATGTTTCTCTAACCTATCCCTTCTTTATTCCAAGAAAGACAAGTGAGAATGAATAAAAACTGCACATAAAATAGTGTTGCTAAGCCCTCTCCCCTTCTCTCGATTGCATTTGTATTGGCCTTTTCTTTCTTTCTCAGTTAAAGTGCTGTAGAAAGAATACAGCCAGTATCAGACTGTTTCACCTCCCAGAAGCTGAATCATGCGCCTGTGGAGAAGTGATTTAGGACAGTGGAAGAGCGCACGGACTGTTGAGTCTGACTGCCTGGGTGCGAATCCTGGCTCTGCTCCTCAGGAGCTATATATCCTTGTTCAGTCATTCAATCTCCCGGACCCCATTTATAAAATAAGATGTTTATAACACCTGCCTCTTAGGTTTGTAGTGAACGAGAATGACTTACTATTTGTAAAGTTCTTACATCAATGAAAGAAATATATAGGAAGTAAGCCTAGGCGACACAGCCACGTGTGGTGCCTGTTAGATAAACTAACAAGTTTCCTCAACTGACTTTTTCTCTTGGTAGATGGGCTTGCCAGTTTCAAAAGTTTCCTGAAGTCTGAATTCAGTGAGGAAAACCTTGAGTTCTGGATTGCCTGTGAGGACTACAAGAAGATCAAATCCCCTGCCAAGATGGTGGAGAAGGCGAAGGAAATTTATGAAGAATTCATCCAAACGGAGGCTCCTAAAGAGGTTGGTCCTGGGCCACGGGGTGAGTGTAGTCAGTTAAGGATCAGAAAAAATAATTATCGGGAAGGATTTAGACCTGAGATAAACCTTTGTTGCTAATAAAAGTTCTTTCTGTTTGTGCGTGGACACCTAATAGGGCAGCAGTGAGATCAAACAGATAGGACTTGCCCTGCGTAGACTCCTCGGTAGCCCTCTGGGCCTCTCTTCAGTGGTATGTGACCTCAAGAGGGAGAGGTAGCACAGTGTCATCTTGAGGCAATCGCTGAGTGTCTCGGAATCTCGATTCTTCCTTTGTGCAAATAAGAATAGAGACTACTTTATACAGTTGTTGTGAAGACTAAATTAGACAATCAGCATGTATGAAAACATATATCTCACTGTCTGAACTCATCAATACCTAAGCAATATTCCTACGACTTGCTTGTCTTTGTATTTCTTCCTTTTCCAGTTTCTTACCTTTAGCTCCTCCTTCCTTACTCTCTCCTCTCCTGCCTCCTTCATGTTCCCTGGCCCTGGCCTTTGACATTTCCGTACTAGTTGGCAAAGCAGGACTCACACAAAAACTGATACAGCACAAGACCATTGTGCTAGAGATGTTTCAAACAAAAGTACCAAAATTCACTACTAAAGACCATGGAACCTACGTTGATCCCAAAGAAGCTCTGGGAGAAATTTGTCCACTCTTCTTTGCAAGCAGTGAGACCAAGCTGAAAAGCCTGTTAAAGAATTGAGAGTGGTCACAGAAAGACTTGTTCATAGTGCTCCTTGAATCAAGTTGGGGCATTAAATGTCTCAAAAGTTTTGGGGTCAAGCACAGAGGTGACTGAGCAAACCCTTTGTGTAGGGAATAATCCATTTAAGGTGACACGAAAAGGGAAAATCTCAAACATTCCTTTTTCTCTCATATATGCCCTCAGTTGCAATAGTTTCAAAATTAAGTACTTATTCTTTATCTCTCAGTGGCCCTTCTCTCTGTGTGAATATATTTGAATAGATGGATTGATTGTGTAACTTCATACCAACAGATGTCTTCCCTTCTCAACTCAGAGGGTGGAAAACAGGTTTGTGGATTTGTAAAATTGTGGATTTGACCCAGAGTACTTGGGTCAAAGACAAGAAAATGAAAAATGCTAGGAGAGAACTAGATTTTAGTTTCTCCAGCTCTTCCCTTCTACTCAGCCTTCCACTCCAAGGACACAGGCTAGCTCTCTCCTATTTCTAAAGCATTTATATTGGGCCATCTTTTGTTCTGTCAATATGAAATTTCTTTATGTATATAAGGAAGAGATTAACAAAGACAGTAATTTTGTTTTAAGTTGGGCATACATATCCTCAATCGATCTGCTTTCCTAATTTGTAAACTTCAAACTTCCTACCAACTTCATTCCTCTTTACAGAATTCTAGGGTTTATTATTTATTATTTATTTTATTTTTTCATTTTTTTGAGACAGGGTCTCACTTTGTAGTTCAGGCTGGCTCTGAGCTCACTTATGTAGCCTATGCAAGCTTCGAACTCAGCAATCCTCCTGTCTCTGCCTCCCGAGTGCTGGGATGACAGGCGTGAGCCACCACGCCCGGCATTGTGGTATGTGGTATTGATGGCTGGTGGGCATGAGTCTCCACGCCCAGCATTGTATGTGGTTTCCGGGGATTGAACTTAGGACCTTGCACTTGCGAGGCAGGCACCGGAACCATTGAACTAACCCTCCAGCCCTCTAGGGTTTATTAAAATACCTGAAAATGGAGGGGATGCATCCCAACTATCATTTTGCACTGAGCTGTAGGGTAACATTATTGTCAAGGTTCCTCATTAGAACATAAATGGTCATGAAGATATAAGACATGAAAAATAGAGTTTCAAAATAAATAAAATTATGGCTGGCTGATCTACTAGAACAACAACAGAAAAAGATGGCCATCAGCTGCATCACTCTAATTAAAAATAAACTGGCCCCCATTATAAATTCTGAACACTCATGAGGGAGTACAGTTGTATACATAAGACCCCAAGTGCGGGCTGTCAATGGCACTGAGCTTGAGCTGCGCTCAGAGAGGATGTGAATCCTGCTGCTGGCTTGTCAAAAGCATTTGGAAATAGTTGTGAGATGAATGGATACAAACATGCAAATCCAACCCTCCTACATGTGTGACTTTAGGTAAGTCTTTATATCGTAGTTCTTGCTAGTCCTGATCCTCACTTCTCTTAATTGCAATCAGTTCACATATATGTATTATGCATGGAACATATTTAATAATTTGCAGTTATCATCATTTAAAAATTTTGCACATCTTGTCTTTTGATTTAAACACTTTTTTTGTGTGGTACTAGAGACTGAACTCAAGACCTTTACCCTGAGATATATTCAAATCCTTTCTTTTATTTTTTACTTTTTTATTTTGAGACAAGTTCTCACTCTGTGGCTGAATTGCCCAGTAGGGTTTGTACTGTGACGCTCCTTCCTCAGCCCCCAGCATGCTAGAATAACTGATGTGCTCAATTTGCTTGGCTTACTATTTCATTTTGATAAAATGGACCCATAAAATGAACTTACTCAGGTCAGTATAATGGACCCTTTACTTACGAACTCAATTCTTTTGTGAGGTCTGGTTGTAACTTAAGTTGGTCATTTGAAGGCTTAGCTTCCTCTACAAAGCCTTCCAAATCTTTCTCTTTCGCATAGGTAAATCTCAGTGTCCTTAGAAAGACATTAGCCTAGGATTTCTCAGATAACCTCACGCATGAAAAGATGTTGTAATGTTCCTTCCAGAACTTGTTATGGGTGAAGTCTATATCTGAGACCATCCAGAAACACAAGTGGCTGGGACTTAGGTCATAAATCAAGACTTAACTTTGGTCAGATGTTAAAACTAAAATTCTGGTCAAAACCCAAGTTGTCCAATTGGCAGCCTGGTTTTAACGTGAGTGTCCACTGTAATAATCTGTTTTCTTTCTCTGAGTATTAACTTTAGCTCTTCAATCTGAGGAACTGAGAGATACAAGTATAAGGACAGAAACTAAAATTTAAAAAGAGAAATGGCTCTGTATAGTTGCATAAGTAGATAATTTGTATATTGTAAATTATCATTTGTCCAGTATTTAAGTTTGTGAAATAATATCTATCGGAATGAAAATGTATCAAAATGACTTTTTAGGGCTGCAGGTTTAGCTCAGTGGCTCCACTGCCTGCCTTGCAAACTTATGATCTTAAGTTCAATGCCCAGTATCAAAAAAAATAAAATAAAAAGAATGACTTTTTAGAAGAGGTCGCTACACACAAAAATAAATTTTAAAAGTAGTTACTATTCGTTGGTGGATTCTGTGTTATAGAGCTTTAAACGTATCACTTGTTTCTTAAAAATAAGATTAGAAGGCTGAGCATGGTGGCTCACGCCTGTAATCCCAGCACTCAGGAGGCAGAGGCAGGAAAATTGCTGAGTTCATGCTTGCTTGGGCTCCATAGTGAGCTCAAGGCCAGACTGAACCACAAAGTGAGACCCTGTTTCCAAAAAAGAAGAAAAGTTTAGAAGACCCTTTTATAATTTGTAGTAGCTTAACTGTTTAGAATAAGGGTGCCTACATTGCCCAATATGTATTTCGAATTAGAGAAAGAAGTGTTGCTCTCATTTGGTAAGAATAATACATTGAGAATAGAGAAATGCCTATTGCAGCGTGTCCTTATCTCTGCCCACCATGAGATGTAGTTCCTGGGTACAGTGTCGTTAGGTCTCAGAAACATCCCACATACCAACAGGCGTTGAGTTCATCACTGCTGAGGCTGCCTCCGGTCCTGACAGTCTAGTCCTCCACCAGGCCTGCAGTGAGCACACGGACCTTGGCTTGCACTGCTCAGTCCCGCCATCTGTTCTGGCCCTGTGTCCCCAGTCATTCCTTTGTCTCACTCTGATCCACAGCTGCCCCCTAATTGTCTGTGCTCCTTTCAGTAGCAAGCTCAAGAGAGACCTGAAGTGTTTCTTAGAGTTCCAATTTGGGACCACTGCCTGATTAGGATTCTATTTCTTTCTGTTTCACATTCAGACCCCTTAAGAGTCACTGAGGTCTACAGTGTGAAGTATAAATATTCCCTTCAAATGATCCTCAGTCAAGTGCGGGCAGGTCTCACTCTGCACAGCTCCAGGGGAGCTATTCACCATGGCCGGGATATGAATGGTGTCCCGGAAGCTGGGTCATGCAATGGCCCAGTTCTCAGGGCATATATAAGGTGAAATTGCAAAATATTGTGAATGTTTACATTAAAAATGTGGTACAGTACATTCCCTTCAATATTCTCCTCGATGCATCAAACACTCTTATTGGATCTTTCTTGCCTCTTCCTAAAGTAGTTCCTTATAAGATACAAATAAAAAAAATCAAGTGAATTCTACTGCCAGGTGTCAGCCAATAGAAAGGTGGGCTCGTAGAAAGCATCACAGCGTGTCCTCACCAACATTATTCACTGGCAACATGTGACTTCTGGCTCTTCCCAAAGCCCAGATGGCCATGAAAGATGTAAACAGTTTACGTGAATTCATAATATCAAGGAAGCTACAACAATGTAAATAAAAGCACTCATGAAAGAGGACTCCAGGACTGCTTCAGAAAATGGCATGGATGATGGATAAGTGTATTTCAAGTGAGGGGGAGGAATTTGGGAGACTAATGGTGCAGTGTCCTTTATTGTAATATATTTAGCAATTTAAACATTCACTGCATCTTTCAGTAAGACCATATATAGTCTTCTTCTGTAAAACTAAAAAAATCAGCCCTTGGGTTGTTGAAATTAAACAAAACGTGCCAGTGTTTGATACTGGTGGAGGGCTGATGTGGTGAATGTCTGACTTTGGTTGGATGTGAAACTGTGTTATGCAATTCTGAAGAATCACTTGCATTATCCCTTACCCTACAGAGTAGGCACACTATTTCTCACTTTTTCAGACTATCCTCCCATTTCATATTTTATTGGTAAGAAATTCTGCCCCCTTTTCCATTCTTTATCAAATGCTAGAGCCTGGTAGAGTCTGTGACTTTGTTTTCTGGCCCACAGGTGAATATTGACCACTTCACTAAAGACATCACAATGAGGAACCTGGTGGAACCTTCCACAAGCAGCTTTGATGTGGCCCAGAAGAGAATCCATGCCCTGATGGAAAAGGATTCACTTCCTCGCTTTGTGCGCTCAGAATTTTATCAGGAGTTAGTCAAGTAATAACATGGTGAGGCCATCAAAACCATCTTAGGAGTCGTGTTCTCCACAATCACACTGCGTTTTCCAGTAGCCTGTATATCCTACCCAAACGGGGAAAATCCCAATGAGTGCCTACCTTGTTTTGGATATGGATCTATGGTCCAGTCCAAGGCCTCCCTTCTCATTTCTTTTTTCTATCTCATTTCTAATTAAGCTCTACCTAGCAATTCTGTCAGCCTCAATCAGAATCACAGAAGAATCCATCCTAAGACAAAACTACACAAGAAAAAGATAGGACATCGTGAAATGGGTTTGGACAATGACCACCTAAATTAGTCAAGAAAGACTATGAATGTGAAAGAGCAACTTCAGCAGAGCTTAAATGACCTAGTTTATTGTTTTAGCTCTTATTCTGGGAGATTACCTCCTAATTACTTCTGAATTGGATTGGTAGAAGAAAATAAGTTATTTAAAATACCAATCTTTCCCTTTGAGCATCTTCCTGTTAATTAAATACTATAAAATATGATAAATATAATGTGTTTATACAAGATCAACCTACAAGATCAATTCATATTCATCCACAATTACCTCTTCCACCCTCTTCCCTGTCAATTTACCAAATTCTGTATTAAATTGATGACATAAAATCAACAGACTACAGTTTATCCATGTACGTGTGATAAGAGCCAAAAGTTTTAGTTTTCAAGTTATTCAAATCCTTCTGAGGGTACAATTAGCTCAAAAATAGATCTCCAGTCCTATAAATTAAAATCGTTCCCATTAGTGATATCCCCTCAACATCAAGAAAACAACACACTAAAAAAGGAAAATATTGTTAAACTTTGAATGCCTAATTGTTTTATAATGTCACCAATTTTTCCAAAGATCATTTTCTTCAAAAGCAAAATTGTATTTAGAAAAATTACTGTGACTGTATGTGGAGGCCTTGTATATAAGACAGAATTTTAAAATACCCTGCATTTAGCAAAATATTGTGATATTCTAGCAACCCATCTTCTCACACCATTTGGCTTCTTGCATTAGTAACTTGCAATTATAATCAGAAGTTCAGATTAATAATCTTGACATGGCTCCTACACAAGTAACTCATAGGTCACGGTACTTTTTTATTAGATTTAAACTTTTAATTCTGTATTTCAGTGTTATAAGTCCTGCTAGAATCTTTTTCTTTAATAGATTTCATTAAGTAGTGGTTCACATAATTTAATAGTGAGTTGAATCAAGCTTCACTGTATATGATGGTAATAAGGTTGAGGACATTGAGTGAATTTACAAGCAAGGAAGTGGTTTTTAAAGGATCAATCAAATTCTGATATTTTTAAGTAGAAGTTACATCATTTAGCCTTGTGTTTCCTCCTATTATTCTTTTTCATTTGCACACTTTTATTCTTTGTGTAGCTCATTCATTCAGTTACTGCCTAGCGATATTGTAAGGAGAGCAGTTAGTTATTTTACTCTGCACTTCAGGTAAACACCGACTGCCCGGTGAGTTTTCTGTATTTTTCTGTTTCAGAGGATAATGTGTCTGAATAGCCTGACATTTCACATTCTGAAAGTAGTTTGGAGTGACTGGGTCCACTGCAGAGCAACCGCTAATCAGCCAGTCCACAGCTAGGTGGGGTCAGTACTGTGAGCATGGAGAGTTCTCGCCCTGCGCTTTGGCATGAGACTGACCAGGAGCCCGGATCAAACATTCCAGGGCGTCCTCCGGCCCTCCCTTCCTCAACATCTGCCTGCTCTGCTCAGTAGCAGTCGGGCAAGTGCCAGTCCCTGATGCTCATGCAGCTAGAAATGTTAGGCACCAAAGAATCTAGGTGCGTTGTTTCTTTCTTAAAGGTCAGATATTTTAAGAAAAAATATAGTTCAAAATTTTAATATTTCAACCATAGTCTTTGGAATATGCAAATTCTTTAAGGTGCCCACAGAGTAAAGTAGATATCACAGGTCTTGCCCAGGGGTTGGTGTTAGGAAGACTCCCGCCGACCGTGGGACACCTGGTGCCGGAGGCTGGACTCGTCCGTGGAGGATGAGTAGGGCCTTCAGCTTTGCCCGAGCGGACCCTGGAGACGAAAGGCAGGAAAGGCACTGCCAGCGCCATGTGTGAAAGCTACGAAAGAGAAAGGCGTGTCCTCCCGCTACAAGGTGACATTACTTCCCTATATCTATACGTCTACCTATATCTGTAGAGCTACAAGTAATTTTTATTCAAAGTGGAATATATATATATATATATACACACACACACACACATAGATATACATATATTTGAAATTCTTCTAACATGCAGAAATAAAAGGAGCATAGAATAAGAAACTAATTGCTCTAAAATTGTTTTGAAAACTTTTCAAAGTTTCTAGTTTTTTAACATACAGGAGAGAAGCCCTACGTTAGTAGGAATTTCCAAGGTTACACAAAGAAAATACATTTTTTTCTGCCACCTGCCTTGCAAGCACAAGGTCATGAGTTTGATCCCTGGAACCAGAAAAAAGGAAGAAAATGCATTTTTCTAGTTTTGGGAAATTAGAAAAGTGGGATGATTTTTTACAGGAAAAAATGTATAACATCTATTTATTAATCCTTTTGCCACCTCCCTTTCCTCTCTACTTTTCCTTGGCTGGGAAAATAAGAACCTTAATGCAAGAACCTGGGTGCTCATATTTTCTTCCCTTGTGAAAATGGAATCACAATTGTAAGTGGAATTGGGAGGGAGAAAGATGGAAGAACTAGATTGTGGTCAGCGGAAGTAGGAGAATATGGTCCTTATTCTAGAGCAAAACCCACGGCTAGCCCAGGCAATGACCCATGAGCTAAGGATTTGTGCCTGTGTTCGACAGAGTTTGGTGTGGGGTCAGACTAAGATTTAAATCAGACCAGTACAAAGAGACACAGTACTAGCTGTCCAGTAAATCAGGGGACTATGTCTCACATTTGTCTGCTTGTCCACACAGCCTCCATTCTTCTCCTCCCCCTCCACACACACACACACACACACACACACACACACACACACAGGATCACATTTTCTTCCTCCTTGACAGACACCTTTTGAAACATAGAAATATATCAGCAACTCAGCTTTCAAATCAAGAGTCAGACTTGAAAACATTTTGTTCCCCCTTATACAATACTCTGTGTACTACAATTCCTTATAAATTATGTTCTAACTAAATTTCAGTTTTGGGTACATAAGGAGAACTTAGAGGAAAAAAAATTGTTTTTATTTTCATCCTCTTCAAAGCCATTGATTTTACTTGGCTGATGTTTTCTCTGTGCACAGTCCATTTCAATAGAATGAAAAAATAATCAGTATCCAGAAGTTTCAGCACAAATGTGAGCATTAACAAATCAGTTGACTAATAGACATTCCCTTCCAGGGCTTTGCAACAATATCTTACAAACTTAATGGCTTGAGAATCACTGAAAAGATGACTCTCAGGGAAATGACTTGTACTCATAAAAGTGTTCCCTTTAGCAGGTCATTTTCAGTTTCCTGAAGATTTAGCTGATTTGGAAGAGAATAGGACATAAAAAGGAAGAGGAAGAAAGCAGAGAAGGAAGTGGTAAAGAAGTCCCCACCCTATGAATTTTGCCCACAGACTGGAAACATTTAAGAGCAGCTCAGCTCAACTAAGAGTCCATCTGCTTTTTGTTGTATCTTCCATATTCCCAGGGAGCTTGTTCTGGACTTAGTATGCAGCTAGATGAGAAACTTCATTTTACTGTCCTTGGGAATCGTAAGTAGACAAAAAGAATAAATAGGGAGGATATCTGTTTGACACTGGCTGCCGGGTGCCAGAAAGCGGATAGGAGAACTCAAGTTTCCACACAGGCAGACCCAAGAGCTAGGCAATTCATTGTAGGTTTGGACAGAAAGTCTCAGTTACCCCTACCCTTTTCATTCTATTTAACAAGGATGAATTTAACATTTGCTCCGTGTAGTTAGTTTAGCAGCTACTTTTTGTGTAAAACATACTGCTCACCACATAGATTCTGTGGCAAATCAGAGCAGTCAGTATTTAAAGAAAGCCTTTCCGGAGCCTCAGTTAATCTTCTTGGAGCCGGCAGTCAGCTCTCCCACTGAGCAGAAATTTGTAACTTCGAATGGAAACTCGTAGCAGACAGTGATAAACAGAACACACAGATATATCTTTAGAATATTATTCTCAACTCAGTTTAATAATAATTTTATTACTTTTTGAGTAAAGAACCTAGAAAGCAACCTTATTCATAACCAGTTTAATAACTCTTTCGAGTCATTTACTCTCTCACTTGAGAAAATTTACCTCCCCACCTCACCCTATATCTTCCTTTCTTCTTCCATAAGAAGAAATATTTAAAGGAGCTCTAACCACACTTATGGAACAATGACTACATTAAAATGTTTAACTTCCTGTCTTGGAAAATGTGCAGGCTAAAGCATAGATAAGAAAGGGAAGAACTGAGAAATGTGCCATTCAAGAAAATAAATCTGGCTAATGTTTGATTTGGAGAAACCGAACTTTTTTTTCTTTAACGTTGCAATCGATCACTTTTAAAACACACTGCTAAAAAGAACTGAGAAGAAATGAAAGGTTTATTAAAGCATTTTTTAAGCATGTATCCCATAATGTTTAATTATTGAATAATTGTTTATCTTTTGATTTTTGTATCCAAACTTCCTATACTATATCTGTAACCCACACTATTTTTAAAAAGCACCAAATATCTATCTGTAACCAACATCACATATATTATTATTAAATATATATCTGTATAAAAGCCTCATGAGTCCTTAATTCCCAAGCATTCTTTCACGAAACACCTCTCCTTAAGAAAGACTTGTTTCTTTATCATGCTTTTGGTATCAGTTGGGTGGAAGCCCTGATATAAAAGGCCTCTGACCAATGGAGAGGAGCCTTACCAGTAAGAGTCAACTATAATATAGTCTGACATGAAAAATCCAGAAAAGAACACACAAAGAAGTTCATTTTCAAATACTATGGTGATTCCTTGTGTAGACAAAAATATGTTAGTCTAGCTGCCATCATTGTGAGGAACAGATTGAACATATATTATTGGATCCTGGAATATTCAATGAATATAGTTATTTCTTTTTATTTTCTTTTCCTGATGGGATTAAAAAAAAATCCAGGTACCTTTGCAACCAACTCAATTCTGTGACCTTAAATTTAATAGTAGGCTAATGTATATAATGTGTTAAGGTCATACCATGGTGGGATTGCAGGTGGCCACAAAGGGGAAAGGTCAATGTGCAGAAAATAAAAAGCATAAATAGAGTCAGATTTACAGGCAGAAGCAATTTTTAAAAATCCAGAGAGAGACAGAGACTAAGACTTAAGAGTGTCCGTTCTGGTCTCTGACAGGCTTCTTAGTTGTTATTCCTAGTTCCCATGGGGCCTAGCTATAGTTCACATAGATACAGTGGCGCTTGATCATTTCCATACTATCTGCTCCCCTCTTTATTTATTTATTTATTTCCGAGTGCTGGGATGACAGGCACGAGCCACCACACCTGGCACTGTGGTATGTGGTACTGATTGCTGGTGGGCATGAGTCACCACGCCCAGCATTCTTTGTGGTTACCGGGATCAAACTCAGGACCTTGCGCTTGCGAGGCAGGCGCCGGAACCACTAAGCTAAATCTCCAGCCCTATTCCCCTCTTTATTTTAATTATTTTGGATGAGTTTCTGAGTTTCCACTAAGAAATAGTAGAACAAAAATCACCAACAGTTCATCTCCCCTGCAAAGAAGAAATGTTCTGAAGGGAAGTGTGGATGGATATCATTGACATGGGATTCAACATGGCTGACCGGACGAGGACTTCCATGAAAGCTCAGAAAGGACTGACTTAGAAGGATGGGATTCTGAAGGTGGGAGGGGCTCGCAGTGAAGGAGAAAATGAGTAAGAAAGGCAGCACATGTAGAGCAAATCAAATGGGCAACTGACAAGGGGAAGTTGCAGGTGGCCACCCCTCCTCCCACTCCTCTGAGGAACAATCATTTTGATAGTGGCATAATTCTGAGAGACTAGCTAAGGCCGCAGACTAGACTCCTGGAACAGACTGCATTCAATGCTGCCCCCTCCAATACACGTACCCCACTTCCAAATGGGAAAGCTACATTGCACAGGGCACACTGTGGGCCAAGCCTTCCTACCTGTGGATTCACTGGCATGTCTAGCCCACTCGCCCTGAATGCCCACCACATCCCAGCCAAGTGCACATAGCTCTGTGGATGTTGCTGCTCAGCCAAATTGTGAACAGCGTGCCCCGACAGCCTAGCACTATTACTTCATGACCAGCAGAACCCTCTGGCCCGGCCCAGACCACAGGCCGAGTGGGCTCCATTCCTGCCCAGCCTGCCTGCTCACCACTTGTAACCAGAACTTATTTCCACCTGGCAAGAGCCCAAGTGGTCACCTGTAGCCAGACGCAACTGAGACAAAGGGGGAACTCTCCAGTCTTGAGGACTCTTTGGCCTAGCATTTTAGAATGATGTTACTGGGCCAGAGATTTAGCTCAGTGGTTCCAGCACCTGCCTCTCAAGTGCAAGGTCCTGAGTTCGATCCCGGTAACCACATACAATGCTGGGCGTGGTGACTCATGCCCACAAGCAATCAATACCACATACCACAGTGCTGGGTGTGGTGGCTCACGCCTGTCATCCTAGCACTTGGGAGGCAGAGGCAGGAGGATTGCTGAGTTCGAGGCTTGCCTGGGCTACATAGTGAGCTCAGGGCCAGCCTGAACTGCAAAGCGAGACCCTGTCTCAAAAAAAAAAAATGATGTTACCGTCCCTTGCAGAATCCTACCAAGTGCTCACCGAGGGCTGTGGAACCACACCTGCACCCTGGGCAGGCTCTTAAGTAGGGGCTGAGATTTCACCTCACTCCAGAAATAATGACTGCTATCAAAACATCCACTACAACTTCTTTATCCAATCTCTAGAGTGTTTTTTTTAATAAAATGAACTATGAAAGACAGATGTATACCCTTGTTCATAGCAGCTCAGTTCGTGATAGCTCAGTCTTGGAAACAACCCAAATGCCCATCAACAGGAGAGTGGATAAAGAAGATGTGTTTTTTTTAATAAAATGGAGTATTACTCTGCCATAAAGAATGACAAGATCAATCCATTTAGGTGCAAATGGAGACACCTGGAGGATATAGTAATAAGTGAAATCAATAGATCACAGATAGGCAAATTCCGGATCTTCTCTTTGACATGAACACCTATAGATGCAAATGAGCTCTAGAAAGTATGACAGCTACTTAAATAACTATTAAAAAGTTGAAATATCCATGTTTACTCTCAAAGTACTGTGCATTGAAAATAGAAATCAACTACAGAAAAAATCATAGAAAATCTTTTGAGTTCTCCAGAACTCAGCAACTCACTCCCTAATACCTAGTGGATCACAGAAAAATCAGGGAAGAAATTAAACAGTTCTGGAAGTTAACAACAAATGAATGTACAAAGTACTAGAAGCTATGGGATACAATGAAAGCAGTCATAAGAGAGAAGTGCATTGCAATCAATGCTAATATTTGGAAAGCAGTGTGAGCTCAAATAGATAACCTTATAAGAAATCATAATGGGCCGGAGGGTTAGCTCAGTGGTTCCGGCGCCTGCCTCGCAAGCGCAAAGGACCTGAGTTTGATCCCTGGTAACCACATATAATGCTGGGCGTGGAGACACACCCACCAACAATCAACACCGCATACCACAGTGCCGGGCGTGGTGGCTCACGCCTGTAATCCCAGCACTCGGGAGGCAGAGACAGGAGGATTGCTGAGTTCGCGGCA
>PVIC010014235.1:14609-37009 GCA_004025085.1 Thryonomys swinderianus
AAAAAAAAAAAAAAAAAAAAAAAAAAAAAAAAAAAAAAAAAAAAAAAAAAAAAAAAAAAAAAAAAAAAAAAAAAAAAAAAAAAAAAAAAAAAAAAAAAAAAAAAAAAAAAAAAAAAAAAAAAAAAAAAAAAAAAAAAAAAAAAAAAAAAAAAAAAAAAAAAAAAAAAAAAGAAATCATAAGATACTTGAATAACAACAACCTGAGCCATAACCCAATTTAAAGGGAGAAATCATAAAGATTAGAGAAGAAATCTCTAAAAATGGAGGCTACAAAAACATAAAGAATTAGTGAATTGAGGCACTGGTCCTTTGAAAGAATAAACAAATGGTCAAATGTACCAAGAGAAAAAAAACTTACATCAATGCAAATAGAAATGAAAAAGCTGAAATCACAACACACTATTGAAAGCCAGAAGATAGTAACCACTGTAAAAAAAAATTTGTATTCCAACACCTTGAAAAATCTTGACAAAATGGATAAATTCCTACACTCATACAAATTACCAAAGCTCACCAAAAAAGACACAAAAATGCTGATCAACCAGTAACTCGTGGTGGAATTGAGACAGTAATAAATCATATTAACTAAAAAAAAGCCTAGAATCTGATGGATTCACTGCTGAATTCTATAAAACCCAGGAAGTGCCAGGCATGGTGGCTCACACCTATAATCCCAGCACTCGGGAGGCAGAGGCAGGAGGATTGATGAGTTTGAGGCTTGCCTGGGCTACATAGTGAGCTCAGGGCCAGCCTGAACTACAAAGCGAGAATCTGTCTCAAAAAAAAAAAACCCCAGAGACATTGAATAGGACAAAGCACTTCCAAACTCATTTATGGAACCATCATCATTCTGATCTTGAAACATGATAAATATCTAAATCTTACAAAAACCCACAGTCCACAGTCAGAGGATTAGCTCAGTGGTTCTGGCGCCTGCCTCACAAGCACAAAGTCCTGAGTTCAATCCCCGGAAACCACATACAATGCTGGGCATGGAGACTCGTGCCCACCAGCAATCAATACCACATACAGTGCTGGGCGTGGTGGCTCACGCCTGTCATCCCAGAACTCGGGAGGCAGAGGCAGGAGGATTGCTGAGTTTAAAGTTTGCCTGGGCTACATAGTGAGCTCAGAGCCAGCTCGAACTACAAAGTGAGACCCTGTCTCAAAAAAAAAAAAAAAAGAAAAAAGAAAAAACCACAGTCCAGTCTCCTTAATTAACATAGATGCAAAAACCCTCAACAAATATTAGTAAATAGAATGAAATAGATCATCAGAGAGACGATACATCATGATCAAGTATGTTTCACCCCAGATTGTTTGGATGATGCAACATATGCAGAACAATAAACAAAACATACCTCATAAACAGAAGGAAGGACAAAAGCCACATGATCATAGCAATAGATGCAGAAAAGGCTTTTAAAAAATCCAATGCCCTTTCATGATAAGAACCCTGAAAAAAAATAGGCATAGAAGGACCACCCCTGAATTTGATAAAAGCTAGTTATGACAAACCCACAGCCAACATTAAATGGGGAAAAGCTTAAAGAATTCCCTCTAATATCAGGAACAAGGTAACCATGACCACTATCATCACCACTTTTATTCATCATAGTACTCAAAATATTAGCCAGAGCAATCATGAAAGAGAAATTAGAGACGTATATAGGAAAGGAAGCAGTCAAATTATCATGATTTGCATATGACCTTACACTCTATATAGAAGGCCATGTGAACTCCACCGATCTAACTCTTAGTTAACTTAAATAACTAACTTCAACCATATAGCAGGATTCAAAATCAACATATAAAAGTCAATAGCATTTGTACACCAATAATAAATTCAAAGGAATTATGAAAACAATACCAACCATAAGAGCATCAATAAAAATTAACTAATTAGGAATTAACATAGCCAAAGAAATTTTTTTAAATCTCCATGAAGGGACCAGAGATTTAGCCCAGTGGTTTAAGTGCCTACCTAGCAAGTGTAAGGTCCCTGGTTAGATCCCCGGTAACCACATACAACAATACCGTGCATGGTAGCCCATGGCCACAGGTAATCAGTAACACATACCACAAAGGCTGGGCTTGGTGCCTCAAGCCTGTAATCCCAGCACTTGAAAGGCAGAGGAAAGAGGATTGCTGAGTTCGAGGCTTGTCTGAGCTGCATAGTGAGCTCAGGGCCAGCCTGAACTACAAAACGAGACCCTGTCTGAAAAAAAAAATCTCCACAAAGAAGACTATAGCACTCTGAAAAAAGAGATAAATAAGAACAGTAGAGGGCTGGAGATTTAGCTCAGTGGTTCCAGCGCATGCCTACCAAGTGCAAGGTCCCTGGTTCGATCCCTGGTAACCACATACAACAATACCAGGTGTCCACCAGTAATCAGTACTACATATGACAATGCTGGGCAGGGTGGCTCTTGTAATCCCAGCACTCGGGAGGCAGAGGCAGGGGGATGGCTGTGAATTCAAGGTTAGCATGGGTTACACAGTGAGCTCAGGGCCAGGCTGAACTATAAAAGTGAGACCCTGTCTCAAAAAAAAAAAAATGAACAGCAGAAAATTCAAAGATGTTCTCTGCCCACAATCCTAATTAAAATAACAACATTCTTCACAGATCTAGAGAAAACAAACAAAAAAAGAATTGAAGTAGACCCAGAATAAAAAAAAAAATCTTGAGCAAAGCAATACTTTAAGCTATACTACAAAGCAAGAGTGACAAAAGTGACATGGTTCTGGCACAAAAACAGACATGTGGATCAGGGAAATAGAAGAGGGGATACTGGAACATCCTGGTCTTTGACAAAGAGGCCAGAAGAATATGGTAGAGGAAAGACAGCCCATGCAATAAATGGTACTGGGAAAACAGGCTATCTATTCACAGAGGATTAAAGATGGATCCATACCTGTCACCTGCACTAAGTAAAAATCACAGTGAATCAAAGATCTAAACATACAACAGAAATGTCGAACCTACTGGAAGATAAGTAAAACACTAGAAATCCTAGGTGTGGGACTGGATTTTCCAAACAGAACATCAATTCCACACAAAAAGTGACAGCAAGAAGCAACAGATGGAATTACATCAAACTAAAAAGCTTCTGCCCAGTAAAGGAATCAGTTAAAAGTATGGCAAGCCGTGACGGCTGCTCCCCAAAGATGGCGGCTGGCAGTAAGCCAGAGACTGCTGCTTAATACGAACCAGCTGACCGCAGGCCTTATGTGGAATCGCCCGCGCTCGGTGGGAGGGGCCTCGAGAGGAGAATGTATATAAGCACCCGATGGGTGGTGGTGGTAATGGTAATAATAAAGCTCAAGTTTGCCCTCCGTGGTTGTGGCGCTCTCTGCGGGATCAGCGAGGGTCGTGACAACTGGTGCCGAAACCCGGGATGCTCTCTCAGGGGAACGGAGGAGCAACGATTTGGTAAGGTCTGCGGCCGCGCAGCAATCAGGTAAGGGCTGCCCCTTGTAGGGCAGAGGTTTGCTTTCAAGCTAGCAACAAGATTTGAGGACCCATGGGTTCAGAAAACTCAAAAGCAAAATTAGAAAACACTTTGCAAAGAAAAAGGAGGGGGTCGAGAAAATTTTAAAAAAGGGAGAGAAAAAAGACAGACAAAAGCAGAAAAGAGAGGAGGCGACGGGAGCAGACAGAAGGAAAAGGGACGGAAGCCTCCGCTCCCCCACCACCTTACAATGCCTTAGCACCCCCCAGGGAGGACATTAAAGGGTGGGCTGATTTGCGTGAGGGAGGCATGTTATTTCCTGTTTTTGAAGACGCAAATCAATGAAGGTACCATCAAAACATAGATTTTAAACAAATAAAAATGCTTAAGGAAGCTGTCCAGGCATATGGACCACAGGCCGCATATATCCTATCTTTATTAGCTTCCATGTCCACAGGTGTCGCCCTGGCTCCCGATGACTGGACAAATATAGCCCGAGCCACCCTATCTGGAGGGCAGTATCTTGATATGGAAGGCGGCCTGGCAGGAGCTCAGCCAAACCATGGCCCCAGAAAACCAGGCCGCGGGCGGGCCATGAGCTCACTGGAATCTAAGTATGCTGACTGGCCAGGTGCAATTTGTGGGGACTCAGAACCAAGTAGGGTTCCCTCCAGAGGTGAGGGGTGTTTCCCCAGCAGCCTAGATCAGCTGCTGCATGCGGAACTCGTGGAACCCAGGCTGCCACAGGTGTTTCTCATCCCCACGGCCAGGTCCTGCTGCTCAGCTCCAGGTGGATTCATTTCCTTAGTCCACACCTCTCTGGGCAGCCGATTCCACCTGGCCGGTCCCAGGTGCTGGGACTCAGCAGTGAGTGGTTAGGCCTCGGGGGCTCTTGCTTCAGTGCAGAGATTCGTGCACAACTAGGAATAAAACACTCGACCGGCATCCCTTACAACCCACAAGGCCAGGGAATCATAGAACACGCCCATAACACCCTCAAGCGTCAGCTAGAAAAACAAAAAGGGGGAGAAAAGACCCTGGGGCGAACTGAAAGGGAACGCCTGGCCATTGCCCTTTTTACCCTAAATTTTCTTTCCCTCGACACTCAGGGCCTCTCCACGGCCGAACACCATGCAGGTGTGGGACCTCAAAGAGCTCATCCCCCGGTCCTTTGGAAGGACCTGGTGATGGGGCTTTGGAAAGACCCAGACCCAGTACTAATCTGGAAGAGAGGAGCAGTTTGTGTTTTCCCACAGGACCAGGAGTCTATTTGGGTCCTGGAACGCCTAGTGCGCCTCGGCCCGCGGGCTGAGCGGACCGCAGACCGAAACTATGAGGAGTCTCGTCACTCTGTTGCTGATGATATCAAGAGCCCTCGGTCACCTCCGATGGGTGTGGGGAAGAGAGCCTCCATTCCTCCAGGCAGTGGAGAATGATGCACCTTTCTTTCTATTTTCTCTTACTCCGGTCGTGTCTCAGGAAAGCCAGGCGCCCCGGTAGACCACCCTTCTTTTTCCTTTGTTGGATCGGGTCTGTCCCGTCAGAAGGAATCCTTAACTGTTCTGTTGAGAATTGTTCCCTCAGTGCCTGCTGGAATTCCTCGACGAATGCAGTCCTTGACCGCATCCCTGCTTGGCTACTGGTCCCCATTGAAGCACCAAAAATAGCGATGTATCCGTACGTGCGCCACAAAAGAGACTTTGGGATAACCGCCGATGTTGTTGTCGCCATGAGCACAGTTGTCGCCGCTGCGGCAGCCGCGGGGTTCATGATTGCTCAAACAGCGCTGACTGCAGCCACCGTGGACCATCTCGCCGAAAAGACTGCGCAGGACCTTGGTATGCACTTGCAAACAGGCATTTTGAACCTCAATCAACAAACAGCACTGCTATAAGAACAGATGGACATGCTGTGGGTACGTTTCCACTATTCCTGTGATGTGACTTACCCTCACGCCTGTATTATTCATGTGCATGTACAAACTTGTCTCAGGCCACTAGAGCCTTACAACAGATCATCAACAGGTCTTGGAATTGACAGTTTTACAACCTCACCAAGCAGCTGCGCAATGATATCCGCAGTGTTAATGAGACACGGGTCCCCACGGTGCCTGGGTCCTCCATTTTGTTACCTTGAGTCAGATGTTTCAGATCTGGGCCAGGACGATCTCACTGGGCTTTTTGCTACTTTTGGGAGCCGTGGCCATGGCATTGGCCCTGCACTGGTATTGCTTAAGCCAGTGCCAGCAAATGTGCCACCTGACCTTCACCGTGCGAGCACTTGAGGCTGGCCAGTCCCCCCATGTATGGCTCAGCGTGCTGGACCGGTAGTCAGAGATGGGTACTGATACCTCTTTGACATGACCAACCTAAAACAGGCTTGGGAGTTCATCTTAAGTACGTCTCCCTTTGCCAAAGATGGGTAAGGCATGCTCAAGAGGGGTACAACCTAAGACAGGCACGGTCCCTATGAGTCTCTTAGAAAAACAAAAAGGGGGAGATGTGGCGAGCTGTGACGGCTGCTCCCCAAAGATGGCGGCTGGCAGTAAGCCAAGACTGCTGCTTAATACGAACCAGCTGACCGCAGGCCTTATGTGGTATCGCCCGTGCTCGGTGGGAGGGGCCTCGAGAGGAGAATGTATATAAGCACCAGATGGGTGGTGGTGGGTGGTTGCGTCTCTCTCTGCGGGATCAGCGAGGGTCGCGACAAAAAAGAACAAAGTTTTATATTTGTAAATCACTGGTATATTGATAACTATTTTTCCTGTATACCACTTTCCAAATACCTTCACTTGCCAAATGGCTTCCTTACACCTCCTGGAGATTCTGTGTTTGAATTAGTTTTGTGTGGCAAGTTTTTTCTCTTCTTTGCTCTTTGGCTCTCTGGTCACATCCTGGCATTTTCACATCTTCACTAGCTGAAACAATGCAAGATATGGCTGCAAGTTTCTATTGAGAGGCTGTTGGGAACATATTTTGGGAGGAATAATTGGAAGGTCAAAATTGACCCGGCCTTCCTGGCGCAGACAGATGCTTCAGGGAGGAACTACTCCGTTGCCGTTGTCTGCCCTGCCCTTCGGGATCTTCATCTGTAAAATGTCTCTAGGACTGTTGTGGGTGTCTGCCCTGCCCACTGGGTCTTTGTTAAATTCTGTTACTCTAGAGGTGCTGAGTAAAAGGTGTGGTGTCCTGAGGCCTGGGGTTTTTTTGCTACCCAGTGTAGCATGGATCAGTCCCAAACTCAGCCTGCCTAGCAAGGGCAAAATTTCAGGGGCCGGAGATTTAGTTCAGTGGTTCCAGTGCCTGCCTCGCAAGCGCAAGGTCCTGAGTTTGATCCCTGGTAACTATATACAATTCTGGACGTGCTGACTCACGCCCACCAGCAATCAATACCACATACCACAGTCCCAGGCGTGGTGGCTCACACCTGTCATCCCAGCACTCAGGAGGCAGAGACAGGAGGATTGCTGAGTTCAAGGTTTGCCTGGGCTACATAGTGAGTTCAGGGCCAGCCTGAACTACAATGCGAGACCCTGTCTCAAAAAAAAAAAGAACAAGCAAACAAACTTCTTACAGTTTATTACAGTAAAAAAAATGCATTGGCATCAAACCTTTTCAAAATATTCTTTATGAATACTTATCCCACTGTTCTTACCACTTTTTAAAATCAGTTCTATAAATCCTCTTTCATGAGGGTGTAGTTATGGTTGACCTCTGTGTCCTAAATTGACTCAAAACATGGTCTTTTTCTCATGATCTTTTTTTTTCTGAGACAGGGTCTTGCTTTGTAGTTCAGGCTGGCCCTGAGCTCATTATGTAGCCCAGATCAGCCTCAAACTCAGCAATCCTCCTGCCTCTGCCTCCCGAGTGCTAGGATTACAGGCGTGAGCCACCACGCCCAGCAATGTTGTATGTGGTTACCGGGGATCGAACCAGGAACCTTGTACTTGCTAGGCAGGCGCTGAAACCCCTGAGCTAGATCTCCGGCCCGCTCATGATCTTTCTGACTTTGATGAAAAGCCAGATTAGGTGAAGAAGGTACATGAGGAAATACCATTAACATTTTTATCAGCCTGCCCTTCTGTTGAATGGCACTTGGCAGCCGTATTTTTTTATTGTATCTCATAAAGATATTCAATTCACTGAATAGGACTTCTGGAATTGCTTCAGAACAGTGGGATGAGTATGTTCAAAGCAAAGGAGAGGGTTTTGAGAGGGGTTAATGACAATATGCCTCTTAGTTTTATAATTGTTTTTTAAAAATTGAAACACGCACCATACACTTTGATCATTCTTGCCTGATGAGGTAATAATACATGTTCTTCATGTTAACGTTAAAGAAATTTGGCCCAGAAAAATCCTTTTCAAAAAGAAACCCCATCTTCCTGTCTGTACAATTGTTTTCCCAGCCAAAAACTTTTGGGATTAGATAGAAAATACCCTGTTAGAAAGTGTAAAATACTCTGTCAGAAAGCTAGCCATCATTCTTATTTTGCCAAACACTGACAATAGGACTATACACATTGCTTATTTTTTAAAAACTTATTAAAGACAGCCACAGGGATAGGGTGTTCTGATTGTACAGGAGATTGTTTTGACTGACGGAGAGTGAGATCTAATTTTTTGTCTTGATAATTGGTATCCAAATGTATTATACATGACTGTTCTCTCATGGCACCAGGTTGGTAAATATAAATTTACTGACATAGAACAACCTTTTATCTAAATATTTCTCTGGCAACTATTACATATTGCTTTACTCTTTGCCTGGACATGAAGAACTGGGAAAGTTTTTTTGCTAAACTTCCAAACTTTCCTAATTGTAAACAACCCTGCACTGTATATCCCAGTTTTTAAGCACTGTTTATTGCTTACATGTCCTTCCATAAATATAAATTCTCACATGAGGCATAACATAAAATCACTAACAGGCCAGAGATTTAGCTCAGTGGTTCTGGCACCTGCCTCGCAAACCCAAGGTCCTGAGTTTGATCCCGGTAACCACTTACAATGCTGGGCGTGGTGACCCACAACCACCAGCAATCAATACCACATACCACAGTGCTGGGCATGGTGGCTCACGCCTGTAATCCCAGCACTCGGGAGGCAGAGACAGGAAGACTGCTGAGTTCAAGGCTTGCCTGGGCTGCATAGTGAGCTCAGGGCCAGCCTGAACTACAAAGCGAGACCCTGTCTCAAAAAAAAAAATCATTAACTTTTTGCAGTAAGAGAATTACTTAATGCATTATTATTGGATCATACTATTATTCTATTCATAGTCTTTAATGGTTTTTCCATGCTCTGCAGCCCAGGCTGTGGACTCAGGGGACGAAGGAGTCTCATGGACTCCATAAATCCACATAGACATGTTCCACTGTCCACTGAATAACAGCTGACATAGCCATGATTTTGTATAACTCAGCCAGGCACTGTTGTCAACAGAAAAATACATGTTGACTCTAAAAATATTCCTGAATTTATATTAGCTTGTCATTTTTCTTTTTCTTTTTTGGTGGTACCAGGGATCGAACTTGGGTCCTTGTGCTTCCAAGGTAGGTGTGTACTACTTGCATAAAAACCTCATTCCCATTTTTAATATTTTAAATGAATAGATGATGATACTATAGTTATTTTTCTTGTGTAACAATGTTAGTCTTAAAATGCTGCTCCTTAAAGTTTGATTGGCACTGCCCTAGTGAGTAATGTACTGAATTCTCAGGTTGAGAAGCAAAGTGTTCTAAGTCAGCCAGTTATAAGGAGCTTTGTACACAAAAGCCATACATATACTTTCTCATGTACCAGACCCCCCATTATATTCCCTCTGTTTCACCCACATACCACTGACACGCACTGTTAAGAACTAGCAGACAGCTAACTGTCTTCTCCGGAAGGACTTCCTTCTATCCACCAGATGCCATCTGACCCAATGGGTTACATTTTCCTAGTTTGTTGTGCTTCAACTTAGCTATGCTCCTGCTCTTTTGTGGGACCACTGTGTGCAAAATGTAGGGAATTGTTGGAAAAACAATTCTTCGGGAAGCGTTGGGAAAACAAAGGTCTGCAATTTTAACTTCTGAAATAGTTTGCACATGAAATCTTCCAGATATCACTCACCTCCCAATTTGGCAGGAAAATAAGCCAGTAAAGGAAATGACAATTAGTATGGCTTCTAACTATACACCAGGAAAACAATAATCTTGATGTCCATGTGATAAATTTTAAGTCAGGGAGGAAGGGAGGCAGCTATCAAGGCCTGTGGGAGCCCAGCAAGACCCTCAAAAACCTCAGACTCCTCCTGACACATAGTCACTTGCTCCATCTCCTTCAGAGCAGCTGTGCGTGAAGCTTCCACAGCTCTGTGCCTCTTGTGACTTTCTTTTTCTGGATAAGTAGGTCAGATGCCAATCAGGTTCTTTATCCCTACATGCCCATAGCTAATTTGCCAACCATTAAAAAAAAAACACTGACCCCAACACTAGAGAAAAAATATGAATTATTCTGCATTATTTATGTTGGATAACTAGTGTAAAGTTTTATCCTAGTATCATTTCTCTTTTACCTTGGGGGGGGGGTAACCAGAGATGGAAGGTTAATCTTACATATTTGAAAGTAGACTTTACTACTGTAGAAGGCTTAATGGCATTTGGGAATTACATGACTTCTCACCTTGCCTTTTTGAATGACTAAGTGTAAGTAGAGAGAATGAAAGAGTGTATGTTCTAGTTCATATGGAACACCTATTTTATTCCTCAGCAATCCACAGAGTGTCTGCATATGAGGGTAAAAGCAACAGTAATCCAATAAAAGCATTCGTTTAGATCTTAGGATAGGCAATTTAAAGGAGATCTCAAAGACTTAGATGGTGTGCTTTGATAAATACTGAATCAATGGCTCTCTGAAGTGTTAAATACAGACATCCAAAAAGGTGAGTCAGTGATACCAGATTTTAGGGTGTAGGGGGCAGTAGTTTTCTATTTGCAACCTTCCTCTCCTCCTGCTTGACTCAGTATTACGTGGCTCAGAGTTATACAATCTGAACTGCATCAAAGCTTCTTCCTCTGTATGGATCTCAGCTAGCACAAGCAACTCCCTGTGTCTCTGCAATATAGGGTTTTCCTTAATTTTCTGTAACACAGACAAGCAATGAAAAGCAAATAAAATAAAACATTTTATTTTGCAGGCTTTGTAAGCTGCAAAGCAAAGCTGCCTCCTCAGATGCCTGTGTGGGGATTTTGCTTCTTTTACTGTTCTCCTGTATGAAAGGCTGAGGCGTGAAGGTCAGAGAAAGTTTCTCTCCATATCACTGAGAAAAGGAGACTAGGATGATATTATTTGCATCCCACTCCAGCCAGTTACTAACTGTGAGCTAGAAAATGACTAGGGTTGTTGGGGGCCAGAGATTTAGCTCAGTGGTTCCGGCGTCTGCCTCTCAAGTACCAGGTCCCTGGTTTGATCCCCGGTAACCACATACAACAATACCAGGTGTTGTGACTCACGCCCACCAGCAGTCAGTACCACACACCACAGTGTCAGGCGTAGTGGCTCATGGCTGTGATCCCAGCACTCAGGAGGCAGAGACAGGTGGATTGCTGAGTTCGAAACTTGCCTGGGCTACATAGTGAGCTCAGGACCAGCCTGGACTACAAAGCAAGACCCTGTCTGAAGAAAAAAAAAAAAAAAGAAATGACCAGGGTTGTGCTTTATTTCTTGTATCCCGATAACCTAGAATATAATGTCACTAAACCCACACAGAATTATGAGTGGCTAACTGGTCTAGCAGATATCTACTTGAGGTACTCCAGCCTCTTCAGTAATTTTTCTACTTGATGCCTTATTAGTAACAACTGCCTGTTTAGCTTTTCCCTGCTTTATCACTGTTGGCCACTATAATTTGTCAAGGTAAGTATTGGCAGGATTAAACATGTTCACTCTACACATACAAAGTCTGAAGCTCACAAATTCCAAGGACTTGGCAAAATTATATAGTAAGTATTGGCAGCAAATATCAGGAGAGCTGATCCTACCAGGAACCAGCCTGTGACTTTCATTCTTGTTCTAGACTCGGTAGTGTGCTGCCGACACACTCCACTAGGTAACGTCTTCTCGAGGTTAGTAACCGAAAGCAGAAAATCTCACATAATATCTGCACACTCTATACTGAAGATTTATGGTATGGATGATTGTTTTTCAATTCTTCTCCCTGGAGGGCCACACTAATAGATCCACAGTTCATTTGAGTGGGTGAGCAAGAGAATGCTGTAGGAACACAGGATCGGCTGGCACACAAAGCCAGAAAATGACTACGGTTGTTGGGGGCTGAGATTTAGCTCAGTGGTTCCAGCATCTGCCTCGCAAGTGCAAGGTCCCTGGTTTGATCCCCGGTTTGTTACTTCAAAGGATGGTTTATAGCAGATCACAGGAGAGAACGCCTATTGTTCTTCTGCAGCTAGTGATTAATATTTAATTTATGCTTTTAAGTTCATTTATGAAATTCTACTATTGGCTCACTTTGCTTTGGTTACCTTGCTTTAGTACTCAGTGGCTTCTTGAGATGGTTTCTTTGATTATCAGATCATTTTCTACATAGATCATTGCATCAGCTTTTCTCCCGTTCAGAGCCTTCGTAGCTACACTGACTGCAATGTCTCACAGTCCCCTTTGTGATATACTTGTGTAACTTATTCTTGGAATTTAAGCCTTCCCTTCCTTCTCTGAGTTTTCTCTCTCCTTTGCCTCCTTTCTACTATTTTTAATATCTACGGTAGAACTCCCTCCTTGTTCCAAATTTATTTTGCTTATATTTTTTAACAATATCCCAGGTGTTTCATAAAGATAATTTTATGCGAAAAGGGTTTTTCTGCTCCATTTTTCTCATGAAGAAGTTTCAAAGAGAATCTGTGATGACCTCAGTTCCCAACATGGAACCCACAGCAGCAGGCAACACTGAACTTAAATTTTCCATATTCTTTCCTCCTCTAATTTTATTTTCTTTCCTTTGTGAAAACAGGTTAACTTACTGTGAAGAAGACCTGAATTTTCTTTTACTTTTCCTCAGAGGTAGGTAATTCCAGTATGTAGATTTCCCCTTCTGCAGTCCTTCCTTAGCATCATGGGAAACTTTTGTTAAGGTTCAACACATCTGTGGAACTCTTCTGATTTACTCACCTCTAATGCCAGGTTTACCAACCACAGACAATGGCCTATGGGAGTCAGAATTTCTAAACACAAGGCAGCAGTAGGCTAATACTAATAGCAACAAGAGGTTACAAAGATTTTTCCAAGACATTTGCCATCTCAAATATCCTATCCTGTGTTTCTCATAACTATCCTTGTTGGACTATGCATTCCAGTTTTGAATTTAGAAGACATGTTTCTTCCAGCTAAGCTATGACTTAGCCCAGACAGACCAACAAGTTTATTTAATTGTTGTAACATCAATAAATCAGTAGCTGAAGGAAAAAAGTTTCAAAGTTTCAAAGCACAAACAGCTGAATTTTCTAGATCCCAAGAGATCACTGGCCCAAAATATTTGTTTAATATATTGTTTTTTTTTAATTTTTAGAAAATGACATTCTAGTAGGATAAACACAAAGATGCTCATCTGCTTCCTGGGGACCTTACTGCTTATGAAACCTTGGCCTAGTCTCAGCAAAATCAGCATCTCCCTGTAGCTGTTCAAAGAATGTACATTACTGATTCCTGATTGGATGCCATTAACGAATACAGGAGTGAGCTAAACCCGATCTCTACTCCCCCAGGAGGAGCTTGGGATTTTGTTGGGATCCATGTCCTGCTGGAGCTCAGAACTCTAGATTCCCAGAGGAGAAGTCTCGGGATGGTCTCTGTATAGCACCGCACAACACAGCACAACAAGTGCATATGAACGTCCACACCACACTGTCACTATTATTCACCTCCTACTGGAATGTGTTAACTAAACACATTCACACCGCAAGCACACCCAACTCTCTTCACTCCTAGTGTTTACTCCTCCTTTGTCGCTCCAGCAACTCTCCTCTCTTGCATTCATTCCGTAGACTCCGCTCTACAATGACTACTCGGTGGAGGCACTGGCACACTGCCAGAATTGAATCCCTACACTTAGTGCCTTCTTTCTAAAATAACATTCATAAGAAGAATGAAATGATTTTCTGCTCTGTATGCTGGACAGCTTGCCTAGCACTTTTTATCCATTATGACAATACCCTCTGTAAATCAAGAATTCCTTCTTCAAACACAGTGAGAAAGCAGGCTAGGTAATTTCCCAAAGGTGTTGGAGTGTCTCTTATGTCCGCTGAAACTAACTCCATGCCTCAGTTGAACTGTGTTGTTGTGCCCAGATCGTGCTTCCCCAAGAAGACCAGCAACATGCATGTAATAAGCAATGGCACTTTATCAGCACAGCATGCAGTGGGTCTACCAATACCAGATTGCAGACCCCGTGGAGTGGAGCGGTTTCAAGCTTATTTTAAAGGCAATTTTAGGTCATATAGAGGAAGGGGTAGGGTGTTTACTAGAGATTGGCTAACAATTTTAAACTAACGTACTTGCCAGGTGGTCATTGGGGAAGGAGGGACAAGAGACACAGCGTCATCTTGTGGGACGGCTTACTAGGCTCGAACAAAGGGAGTCTTCTCTCCGGTGGAAACAGTTCTGGTAGTTAGCTCACCGGAATGTTATTGTTTATCAAATCCACCAGGAAGGTCCCGTTACTTAGCAACCTTGTTAACTTGCTACGCTTGCAACTATTCGGGGAGCTTTACACAGATGCACCAGTTGTCTTTACAGATTACATATCACATTGTTACCGGATATTCTTCACCAAGTACAAAGTTTGTTCACAGTTTAAACATCAGATAGGGGTGATCCACAAAATGAAAATTCTTTGGTTCCAACAGTGTGACCCGAGGAAATAGGGCAGGATAGTGCCCCATGGTAAACTGTACACTCAAAAAGTATTTGTTATGCCAGTCTATCTTGTTAAGCTCAGTCTATCTTGTAAGGAGAAAAAACAGATACCATTTCCCCCATATTGCAATTGAACTTCTAGATTAAATAATGCACTCAAATCCCATAAGACAAAACAACAGACACTTGTGTTTTGACTCCTAGGCTAAAAGCTCATATACCAGCGTACCTGCCTTCTGCCAAAGTAAGAGTGTCTAATATGCTTAAAAAAAAAAAAAAAAACTCCTGTGAATGTTTCAACAGTATGGTTTCATTATTTGTGATCTTCTTACTCCTCCCCAACATTGTATTTTATATTCATTACAGATTTTGAACCCCAAGCCAGCCGGCGGCCGTAAGCCATTACGGAGCTCCCGGCCACAGGAAAAACCACTGCAGGCATCCCACCCACAAATAGGCCTGGGCAGAAATCTGGTGGTTGCGAGTTTTGGGGAAATTCTGCACCTTGCCTGAGGCCATATTATTACCCCACCCCCCACCCCCACCCCCCACGCCCACCCGCCAAGATTCCTTAAGGTGGCGATGTCTCAGACCCAAACCCAAGCTACTACCTCACAGGCGGGGAAACCATTTGCCCCTTAAAAACCTTGAAGGCTGTGCTAATTCTGGCTCCATTGTCACCTGACAGTACTGAAACACTTTCTTCACTCCCACAAGACCTGCGCGGGTGGCTTGTCTCGTTGTCTCAGACACACAAATAGCAGTTGTGTACTATTTCCAATTCTCAGACGTTGAGCACCAGCCCTGGTTGAAAAGAAATTCCTTGGTACGTGGCATCTGAAATCTAATCACATATTTTGAGCTTATTTTCAGCTGTTAAGACTAAGTCAGTGTTAAAAGGTTTAGGTATATTTTCACCGTTTTTAAATAGATTTTGAAAGGTAATAATCGTGAACTTAATCCTTGGACACAACTGTCCTAACTTCTATCATTGTTTACTAGTTCTGTCCCCAAACTCTTCCTAAATTGCTCTTGAGATTCAAAGTAATTTGACTGGATGAGTTAAAGGATAAAACCTGGACTGGAGATTTAGCTTAGTGGTTCTGGCACCTGCCTAGGAAGCACAAAATCCCTGGTTCAGTCCCGGTAACCACATACAACAATGCTGGGTGTGGTGACTCACACCCACCAGCAATCAGTACCGCACACCACAGTGCTGGGTGTGGTGGCTCATGCCTGTAATCTCAGCACTTGGGAGGCAGAGGCAGGAGGATTGCTGAGTTTGAGGCTTGCCTGGGCTACATAGTGAGCTCAGGGCCAGCCTGAACTACACAATGAGATCCTGTGTCAAAAAAAAAAAAAGGGTAAAACCTTCCTATAGAAAATTAAAATGTTCTGGTGATTCTGGAATGAAGTTGTTTAAATAATTTTCTGAAATCAGCAACTCATTTGGCAATTTTGTTAATGGTTGTTTTTATTTTTAATTATTGTTATAATGATGTAGGATATGTGGAAAAGGCTACAAATTTGATGTTTTTGTTGTTAAGAATTACACAGAAAGTAGAGGAGACCGAACATAAGGTGCTCCTTCCTACAAGTATTCACTGAAAAGCAAAGGCACAGATGGTTACCCTTCCTTCTGACCTAGACAGCCTTTCAACATATGGCTAAAGACACATGTGCTGGGAAAACGGCCTGTTTGACTTCTCTCCTCTACCCTCTCCTCTGAACTTCTGTGGCCTGAGGTGAAGAATCTTCTTCGCATGCAAAGCAATGCTCCAGAGACACCAGCTGGGCTTCCTCTGTCTCGATTTTGACACCAGCTACCACCAATCTCACAAGTGACAAGCTCAGAGTCCCTAGCCTGTCCCTGTTTCAGCTGCCAACTGCATGCAGTAGAAGACCACCAATACTGTTTACTGAATGGCTGCGCCTAGTGCACCTTCCTTGGGTTTAATTAATCTGTTAAAATGACTGAAAAAACTCAGGGAAATGTATTTATTAGTTTACCACAAAGGACACTACAGAGGACACAGATGATCAACTGGGTAGAAGATTTGTAAGACGAGGTGGGACGGGGTAGGATACGGAGCTCACGTGCCCAGTGATTCAGAAACTCTGCTAACTCAGGAATTTGGAGTTCTTCTGGAAGCTTTATTTCTTAAGCGCGATTGGTGAAATGATTACTCACTGGTAATTAACCTTCTCAAACCTCAGCCCCTGTGTACTCTGGAGTTTGAGAAGATGGGACTGAAAATGAGTCACCATGACCGCACGCCTTCATTTTTTTGTTTTGTTTTGTTTTGTTTTGTTTGCGGTACTGGGGATTGAACTTGGGCCCTTGTGCGTCGAAGGTTGGCGCGGTACCACTTGAGCTAAATCCCCAGCCCCACGCCTTCATTTTTAATGCACATTTTTCTGGAAAGAGAGTTGTATGTTAAATGATTTTTTTGTGTGTGCCTTGTTTTGTGTTTGTCTTTTGTTGTGAATTACTTCTTAGAGTAGGTGAGTAGTCAATCTTAATTTTCTTCTTTTTGGCACAAATTACATTATTTTTCTTCTTATCACTAATTTATAGCTATTTTCTTATGATGTTTGCTTGTCATGGTCAGTGCCACATATTTGAGTCTGAATTATGTTGTCTTCTTCTAAGGGAGGTTGAGATTTTACTATTAGGTAGCTAATTTCTTTTGCATAGGTTAGTTTTGGTCTTCGTTAGGATCTAAGCAGATTTAGGAGAAAGGAGATGGGAGAGAAGGGGAAGGAGATTTTTAAAAAGGGCCAAGCTGTATTATGTACATGTACCCACTCTCCAAAATGATTGTAAACTGCATGTACTGCAAACAGGTCCTAATTAAACTTTTTTTTAAAACAGAAACTAAGAAGCTCAGGATCAAAGTCAGTTAAGAATGAAAGTGGTTAAATTACTAATGTTGATGAGAACTGAGACTGGACCAATTATGATGAATTTGAAAATAAAAAGCAAGAGCCATTCTATATGGCTTCACCAGCCTGAGGTGAAGAGCCCTGTGCTCTACTTACTGAACTAGCCAATTAGTTGGGCTCAATTTCTCACACCCTTTCAAAGGGCTAAGGTGACCATAATTTTCTCCAAATGTTGTACTGGGCATTAAAGAATATTTTCATTAAAAGAGAAATAACCAAATTGTTATTTAAAAAAAAGAAAGAAAACAGGACAATTTTGTATTTCCCACCAGTCATAGGCATGTGTTTCTGTCCTCTACATTCTTAGGAAAATTTGAAAATATAATTTTTTGCTTTTTAAATTAAGACCTTATTTTAATGTATAATCTCCATATCTCTTCTTCCTTCCTTCCTTGCTTTTTTTTGTGCCAGGGATCAAACTCCAGACCTTGGTCTTACCAAGCAGGTGCTGGAACCACTGATCTAAATCCCTGGCCCCCCCCCATACCTTTCATATGCTTGTTTGTACTGACTGTATATTGAATGAACTTGGCTTGCCACATATAGATGTCATACCCTGAAACTGAAGCATATACTCCTTAAACTATCCACAGATTATTCAGTGCATTTGACTATAAAATGGATATAGTTCAAGCCTCAAACTATTTTAAAATACTAAAATCATTTAAAATTAAATTAGCAATCAGTAATCAAATAGTTGCAAAAATTTCCAAGTGACACAAAATTAATACACTCCTTAGTAATCCATGTGTCAAAAATAATTCTAGTGACCATTACAAAATATTTTAGCTAAATAACCACAGAACTATGAAACATAAATTTTGTAGAATACAGCCAAGTCTATACTTAGAGAGTAGCTTACTATTTAACTGCTTCTGTTAGAATGGGGAAATGTCTAAAAATAATGGCCTAAGCAGAGATTTCAAAAAGGAAAAAAATAGGAACAAAAAATAAATCTAATGAAAGTAACTGATATAAAAATTACAACAGAAAATAATTCAATAGAAAAAGAAAAATGGAATCATTCAAGGATGCTAAAGGTTTGTCATTTGTAAAACCTAATGAGATTAAACAAGTAGAACAGAAGTAAAATTTTCCAAATTAGAAAGGAATAAATAGACACCATTATAAATCATAACCGGAACCTAGAGAATGAAGTGTGAAGCAACCGACAGGAAGAAAATATTTGTAAATCACATATTGAGCTGTGGGATGTATCTCGAATATATAAAGTACAAAAACAGCAGTAAGAGAACAAGCACCTGATAAAAATAGGAGAAAAGACTATATTTTGACATTTCTAATTATAATTATGTGAATGCTAAAAGCTCTCATTGCTAACAATCCATGGGTATGGAACACACATGGATACACTTGATAAAACGTTCCCCAGATCTACCAGGTTGTGATTCTGTTTTTGTAAAAACCCCAGTTCTCTCAAGAACGTGTTTAGAAAATCAAGACATCGGTTCCTCCTGAAAGCATCTATTTGAAGATTACATCCATATTTCCTCCAGGCTCAACTGTTCTCCAGTTTTATTTTTAGGTTGTTTTCCATCCTGCTTTCAACTTTATTATTTTTATATTTTGAACCATTTTGTGGATGCTCTTCTCCATGGGAGACAGGAATAGGCGATTCTCGCTACATAATTCTCCAGTTGAAAACTTCAGGGCTACTTGAAATATAGACAGTGTCTCCGTTTGAATCCTGTTTCCCTGATATACCTTCAGGAAAATGTTAGACAGAGTGGTGCAGCAGATATCACTTTCCTTCCAATTATGTACCAAGTTCCCTGTTATTAATTTTGAACTTCCGTCTGAAACATTCCCTTCAGAATTCAAACACGACGCTGTGTCTTTCCTCCACCTTTTTCAAAGCAGTAACATCCAAACTAAAAATAATGACCCCACTTTAAACTACATCTTCCTCTAGAGATCATCTGTATACTGAAAAGGTTTTTAGTCTCCATAAACTTATTTCCACTCTTTCTTGGAATTGCTTACATTTTCTGTTGCTATAACAAAATAGTTGAGCATAAATCCTTAACAAAAAAATAAAGGTTCATTTAGCCCACGGTTTTGGAGACTGAAAGTACAAGATCAATGGCCTCTCATCTGTCTAGTGTTTCTGAAGATTTTTTTTGAGACAGGGTTTCACTTTGTAGTTCAGGCTGGTCCTGAACTCACTTGTAGCCCAAGATAAACTCGAACCTCCCAGTAATACTCCTGCCTCTGCCTCCTGAGTGCTGAGATTACAGGTGTGAGACACCAAACTTGGCATTACGATATTTGGTACTGGGGTCGAACTTGGGACCTTGCTTTTGCCAGGGGGATGCTGGAACCATTGAGATAAGTCTCTGCCCCTGGTGTCTCTTGAAGATGTCAAAATGAATAGCACTGGGCTGGAGACTTAGTGGTTCTGGCATCTGCCTACCAAGCGCAGATTTCCTGGTTTGATCCCTGGTGACCACATACAATATAGGGAATAGTGGCTCATGCCTATCATCCCAGCACTCAGGAGGCAGAAGCAGGAGGATTGCTGACTTCAAGGCTTGCCTGGGCTTCATAGTGAGCTCAGGGCCAGCCTGAACTACAGAGCAAGACCCTGTCTCAAAAAAGAAAGAAAGAAAAGAAAGAAAGAAAGAAAGAAAGAAAGAAAGAAAGAAAGAAAGAAAGAAAGAAAGAAAGAAAGAAAGAAAGAAAAAGGAAGGAAGGAAAGGAAAGAATAGCATCATAATGGCAGGAGCATGGGCAGAAAAGATCACAAAGCAAGACTGGCAATGCCGGACGTGGTGGCTCATGCCTGTAATCCCAGCACTCGGGAGGCAGAGACAGGAGGATTGCTGAGTTCGCGGCGGCTTGCCTGGGCACCATAGTGAACTCAGGGCCAGCCTGAACTACAAAGTGAGACCCTGTCTCAAAAAGCAAAAAACAAAACAACAACAACAAAAAACAAAGCATGACAGGAAGGTGAGGACTCAGGGGCCAGGATCAATATTGTTATGATGAGTTGTCCTCAGGGGAACTAACTGGTTCTATAGTAACTATTTGCCCAGTAACTATTCTTAAAGAAAATGTTATTGGGCCGGAGGGTTAGCTCAGTGGTTCCGGCGCTTGCCCCCCAAGCGCAAGGTCCTGGGTTCGATCCCCGTTAACCACATAAAATGCTGGGCGTGGAAACTCATGCCCACCACTAATCAATACCACATACCACAGTGCCAGGTTTGGTGGCTCACGCCTGTCATCCCAGCACTCGGGAGGCAGAGACAGGAGGATTGCTGAGTTTGAGGCTTGCCTGGGCCATATAATGAGCTCAGAGCCAGCCTGAACTACAAAGTGACACCCTGTCTCAAAAAAGAAAATATTATTGGGTGGGAGATTTAGCTCAGTGGTTCCAGTGCCTGGCTAGAAAGCACAAGGTTTCTGAGTTCGATCCCCCAATAACCACATACAATACTCGGCATGGTGTCTCATGCCCACCAGCAATCAGTACCACATACCACAGTGCTGGGCATGGTGGTTCACACCTGTAATCTCAGCACTCAGGAGGCAGAGGCAGGAGGATTGCTGAATTCAAGGCTGCCTGGGCCACATGGTAAGCTCAGGGCCAGCCTGAACTACAAAGCACTATCCTGTCTCAAAAAAAAAATTACATAAATACAGTAACAGATGCTGTTTTATAATTTACTTCTTCTTGCTCAAGTGATTTTTTGAGGTCATGCTGATTCATGTTGTTTTAGTTTATTAATTTTCATTTCTATTTGGTTTTGAACTACATAGAAAGTACCATACTTTATCCACTGAATTTTGACATTAGATACTTGAGCTGTTTCCTTTATCATATATCTGTGCATTTACTAATTTTGCATCTCTTTTTTTGTTTGTTTTTGTTTTTGTTTTGTTTTTTTGAGACAGGGTCTCGCTTTGTAGTCCAGGCTGGCCCTGAGCTCACTATGCAGCCCAGGCAAGCCTCGAACTCAGCGATCCTCCTGCCTCTGCCTCCCGAGTGCTGGGATGACAGGCGTAAACCACCACGCCCGGCACTGTCGTATGTGGTATTGACTGCTGGTGGGTGTGAGTCACCACGCCCAGCATTGTATGTGGTTTCTGGGGAACGAACTCAGGACCTTGTGCTTGCGAGGCAGGCGCCAGAACCACTGAGCTAAATCTCCAGCCCAATAAACCCCTTCTTTAAGTTGTGGATATGGAGTGTAGGGAACAGTGGAAAGGACCATAACTAGAACTTGTTCAGTTAAGTTCTAGCATGTTCAGTACTTCAGAACAAGAAAGAATTACTTAGGGGAAGGTCCCAGCGTAGTTCTGCCCTGGAGCATCACAGCACCTGGGTCACTGTTGTTCCCGGAGGTGAAAATGATGAGTCAAATCCTCAGGTCCGCGTGTGTCATAGTTGGTCTTCAGGCGGGAAAGCTTGGCCCAGTTGTGGTCCCCATTGTCCAATTAATTTTCCCAAATAGGATTGCTCCTGACAGCGGGGTATTTCATCCCAGCAACCAGAAAATGACAAAAGAAAAAAAAAATCTGTTGAGGGTAGAAAAGAGATGAATTTGAGGTTTAGGAGCAAGAAAGGATGTTCTCGGTCAGGCTGGCTTCTCCTCCGTAGCTCTCTGCAGACTCCAGGCCTTTCACATGAGGGCCCTGGGCAGGGCGGGAGACAGGGTGTGAGCTGTCTCGAGCCCTTCTGGACGCATATGTGACTTATTGATTCTAGTCAATCTTTAATGTACAAAATGCCATCTTATTGTGCTTTAAATATAAATTTCAAATTATTATGTGTCTTTTAAAATGCTTTAACATAGGGCCGGATATTTAGCTCAGTGGTTCCAGTGCCTGCCTCGCAAGCACAAGGTCCTGAGTTCGATCCCCAGTAACCACATACAATGCTGGGCGTGGTGACTCACGGCCACCACCAGTCAATACCACAGACCACGGTGCTGGGTGTGGTAGCTCATGGCTGTAATCCTAGCACTGGGGAGGCAGAGGCAGGAGGACTGCTGAGTTTGATGCTTGCCTGGGCTACATAGTGAGCTGAGGGCCAGCCTGAACTACAATGTGAGACCCTGTCTGAAAAAAAAAA